>JANHGN010020688.1:9124-59330 GCA_024605025.1 Megaceryle maxima | reverse complement strand
AGGGCCGTGGCGGGCGGCCCCGGGCCGCGGCGGGGGCGGGGGCTTCGGCGGCTGCCCCGGGGGTGGAAGGCTGCCCCCGGCCACCCCGTGCCCCTGCCTCGCCGCGAGCAGCGCGGGCAGGCCGCCGGCAGCCGCGCCGAGCCGAGCCGGGCGCGGGTGGCACGGCGCAGCCCTGGCGCGGCGCGGAGCTTTAGTCGGGCTTCGAGAAGGGCAAGTATCGCCCTGCAGCCACCCGCTCCCGCGGCGGCGGTGCGTGTTTCCCCGGCTTCGTGCAGCTCCGCGCGACTTCAGATTTCGAGAAATGTCGGTTTGCGCAGAGTCAGGAGGTTGCAGCTTGCGCCCGGGTCGGAACAAGTGCTGTCGGGGCTGGCGAGACGTTGTGGATGCTGGTCTCTTTTCCACGAGAGTGTGCTTCCAAATACTCCTTGATCTGAAAATCGCATGCTGCCGTATTTGATTTATTTGCACTTTTTCTACTGCAGATTTCATTCACTTGTTCCTGGAGATGTTCTGTTCTATTCTATTCTATTCTATTCTGCAGTCTATAATATATACCTGTTTATGGCAGCTCTGGAGTGTGACCCTTGAAACTAACAGCTGAGCAATGCTAGAGTGGAAATCTTTCCAAATAAGCATAGAAAACAAGAATCATTCAAACAACTTTGGAATATCAGGAAGCAAGTTCAGTTTAGAACACAAACTCATGAAACACGGAGGTGCTCAGGTCTGAAATCATACTCTTATCTCTTGTATGTCACCATCTAAGAGTGGCAACCACACAACTTTTAAATCTTTACAACTACCATAGCATATTCATAGTGTCTTCCCTGTGAAAATGGTGGTATTTGGAAGCCCAGAGTCAGAAGTATTTTGTTGGATAATTACCGGTGAGTGACCTTGCAGTAGGATTAGTTGCCTTAGCAAGTCACATGGAAGCAAACAGGAGATTTCACCAGAAAAAACAGCTTTTATAGTCTGAAGGATGAGTTTGGAGGAGCATCAAACCTACATGGTAACAGAAGAAATGGTATCATTTCTTGTAGCCCATCATTGTAGCTTAACAAGCTAGTGACAAAGAGAGGTTTGAAATCAACCAAAACAAAATCAGCACGTTTCCCAAGTGGGTTTGATCAGGCCAGCTTTACACAAGAGAGGGTATCAAAGTTCAAGGTCTGAATGTTTTGTTGACCCCTTGACTGTCAGAACTGAAAAATGGTTTAATAAATATATCTGCTTCACACCATGCTTCCCTCCCTACAGTGTTAAAAGAAGACCTGTCAGCTAAAGAACTGATGAATTCCTTCAGCCACCAGTTAGATGAAAATAATCTGGCAAAGCCCATTTTGTTGATGTTTCTGAAGTTATTGACAGGCAATGTGAAGCTTAACTGAGTGCTAAATAGTCTAGGACATTGTGTACATCATAAAATTACTATATCGAGGTAGTTTCTCACCTCCAGAAACAAAGATTAGTCTCAAGACAAGGCCTTGATAATGTTTGCCTTCACCTGCAAACTATCCTGACTCTTGCTTTTTGGTCTCACTTTTCGTGCCTTGGGGAACCAGCTTTTTTCTGTAAGAACAAGTAGAACCAGCTTCTAAGTAACTGATATAAATTAATTCCACCATCAAGTTCCAGCACCAAAAAGCATCAAGAGCTTCTGTTGCCTATTCCAGGATGTGCTGTGCAAATGTAAGCGTGATGATCACTGCAGTGTAAACCTGCTGTGCCCAGGGTGACAAATTAATGTTAGGGAAAAAAAAAGTGAATTTGGACACTTGGTGAATAACAGGATCAGCAGCAGCCCAAGGTCTCCCAGAGTTCTTGAAAAGCCACTGTTCATCCTTATCACATCAATCACTGTGTACATACTAGTAATGACCTGCAAATTTGCATCAAATAAAACCCAAAATAGTTAAGAGTGAGATCTCTTCAAGCAAGTATTTGGAAGAAGAAAATAATATTTCAAATTATATTGATTGAAATAATAAGACAGTATTCTTTTTACTTTAGCCACTGAAAAGTTGGCTAAACAAAACTAGATTAGATAAATTTATTTCATAAGATCTTACAAGTATCAACAAGATAACAGGTTTCCATCAAGAAACACATAGGTCACACTTAAAAATGGCTACATTTTCTTCAGTTTCTTCTTTAAATAAAAGATCTCTTTTTGACCACTAAAATACAAGGATTATATTATATGTAATCATGCTAAGATGTATGTATAATCAAATATAAGGGCATCATAATTCAGAGCATAATTAGCACTCCTAAACTGCCATTTACTGGCATCTGCTGTATTTAAATGAAGTTCTCAAAATCAGATGTCTTCAAAGAAGTACCACTCAAATTTATCATCTCCCCCATGGCAACCAAATTTCTGAAAATACATAAAGCTGCAGCCCAGAGTTGGGCAACTGATGGCTCAGCTTTGATGGCACTGTGGGACTGGAGGTGCTGGCAGATCACAGAACTGCGGAAAGACTGAGATTGGAAGGTGCCTCTGGACTTCACCTAGTCCAACCCTGCTGCTCAAAGCAGGGTCAACTACGGCATGTTGCTCAGGGCAGCACCCAGTTAGGTTTATAATAACTCCAAGGATGAGGACTCCACAACCTTTGTAGGCAATGTGTTGCACTGTTTGAAAACCCTCACAGAAAAAAAACAACAACAAAAAAAAGCAAAAGCTTTTTCCTGTGTTTCAATGGAATTTCCTGTATTTAGTTTGTGCCCATAGCCTCCTGTCTTTTTATAGGGTGCCACTGAGATGAGTCCAGCTCCCTCTGCTTTTCTCTCCCATCAGATATTTATACATGTGGATAAGATCTCCCTGAGCCTTCTCTTCTCTAAGCTGACCAGTCACAGCTGTCTCAACCTCTTGTCATGGGTCAGGTACTGCAGTCCCTTAATCATCTTAGCATCCCTTTGCTGAACCTGCTGCAGTAAGACTGTACTGGGGAGTCTAGACTTGGATCCAGGCCCAACACTTGAGGTATAAATACATCACCAGTGTTGAGTAGAAACAGAATCATAGAATTGTTTTGGTTAGAAGAGACCTTTAAGATCATCAAGTCCAACTGTTAATGCAGCACTGCCAGGTGACTACTAAACCATGTCCCTCAGCACCACATCTATACATCTCTTAAATACATACCTTCAGGGATGGTGACTCCACTACTTCTCTGGGCAGCCTGTTCCAGTGCTTTACAACCTGTGAAGAAATTTTTCCTAATATCCAATCTAAACCTCCCCTGGCAAGTAGAAAGGAAGCTTTAGTTCCCTCCACTTGTTGGCTGTGCTCTTCCTAAGGCAAGCCATAGAAAGGTTATTGCAGCCTGAATGACAATTACTCACCTTTATCACCGACCCTAGAAACAGCGTTGTTGCTACTTGGCAGCACAGTGCTCCGCTTCAGTTAGTAGTCCATTTGGCTGTGGAACTATATTCATTTAGGTTTTCAGCTTTTGAATCTGATCTGGTCAACCAGATCCTCATTGACTTCCTGTCTCAGTTCACCTCTAGTTTCTGAACCATTGTGCTATGTATAGCTGGCTGGGCTGTGCATCTTTTTTTGATGTATGGGTAAACTTAATTCTTGCTTTAACTTTGCAAAGCTTGGCTTTGTAGCTTTGAATTACATTTTTTTTTTTTTTGGTCATTTCTATTCCACTTCATAATGATACATTTCCAGTACTGCTGTTCAGTGATATTTATTGGAGACTCACATGAGGAGAACAGCAGCTTTTCATTGCACTGCAGAGGAGGTGCACATGACACAGAAAGTTGACAGTCACTGATAATCAAATTATGTTTTACAGAGCAAGAAATGACAGATAGTCATGAAGGCAGATGAGAATATGGAGAAAACTAGAAAAAAATTGTATCATACACTGTATCTTTTTAAGAGCCTTCCAAGGTCATTCTAAGTGCCAACAGGAGTGCTGCAAACTGAGGAGTTAATTTAGTTTTGCACTATCTAAAATACATCTGAACTGAGATTAACTGTGTTTTTTGCATACCTCTGCTACCTGGTTAGTATTCTGCTTCACTTGTTCTTACTATAGGGAGTTGAAAACACAGTGGAAAACATACAATCACTGATGTGCTTGAAGGTGTCCACTGGACTTATTAAAATGATATCAGATTCGGAGGTTTCGGTGTTTTATCCACATCTAGCTCAGTTTGTCCCTTTCTGGACAATGTTCAATCATCTCAATTAGAAAATACTTAACCTTAAGCCTCATAAATACCATCCTCAGGAACATGTGGCTTGTTGTTTGGAAATATACCACATTTCAAAAGGGTACCAGTATTAAACATGTTTTACCTTTGCCCTTTTTCACCAAAAGACTCATTTTCAAATAGCTCAGGTCATATTCTTACTGTTACTCAGCTTTG
Organism: Megaceryle maxima; assembly: GCA_024605025.1. Classification (NCBI taxonomy): domain Eukaryota; kingdom Metazoa; phylum Chordata; class Aves; order Coraciiformes; family Cerylidae; genus Megaceryle; species Megaceryle maxima. The sequence continues at coordinate 54,929 of JANHGN010020688.1, read as the reverse complement.
GTCAGTCAGATCTGATGAGTATTTATCAGGAGCAATGTCTACATTTTCACTGGAGAAAGTTTTGTGCAGAATTTTAAGTCTGCCTTGATTAAGGGTTTTGTTTCAAAAAATTAATAATTAATAAAAGTATAGGTTCCCCATTCTTTCACAGATTTCATACACATGCAAGCAAGTTGTCTTGAATACAAGATTTTCTGAAGATCAGAAGAATTTTTGTTGCTGTTGCAAGTTTTTTTGGTAAACTGCTCTTTCCTGAAGGGCAGGCTAGATTTACTGTGTGTCCTTTGACAGTATGTCTGTATCTTTTATAGAAAGACTGTTTTGTGAAGTTCTTACAGTGATTTACCATGGAAAGTCACAGAAACAGTGGTTCTAACAGCAGTGACAGATAAATAAGATTACCATCCTTCTTCTTCATTGCAAATTACAGGGAGTCAGACTTCTCATGGAAACATCTTGCCAGCTGGATTTGCCTTCTTGCCCAACATTCTTATTTTCAGTTGGAAGATGGCTGTAATGCTTCTTTATATGCATCGAGTACCAAGTGTTGATAGGATAAGAGGAAATGGCCTCCAGATGCACCAGGAGAGGTTTAGGTTGGACAACAGGAAAAACTTCTTCACTGTAAGGCTTGTTAAGCAGTGGAACAGGCTGCCCAGGGAGGTGGTGGAGTCACCATCCCTAGAGGGGTTTAAAAGACATGTAGATGAGTTGCTTAGGGACATGGTTTAGTGGTGGGTTTGGCAGTGTTAGGTTAATGGTTGGACTCTATGAGCTTAAAGTTCTCTTCCAACCGAAAAGATTCTGTGATTCTATGATTCTGTGATTCTATGATTAATACCTCCTTTTAGACAAGGAAGCAGTAATACTTGGACAGGGGATACATTTATTTCTGAAGACATATTTAGGAAGCTTTCAACTTTAAATACAAGTTCCAGCTTGGATAAGTGCAAACTTTTTGCATCCTCCTCTAATTTAAATTGTTATGGCATCCTTCCTGTCCTGAGCAAGCTGTTATGAAATCTTTGTCATGTGTTCTACTAAACATTGGCTATGTCTATGCTGTGTGCTCCGGAATAATTTTTCAGCTCCCTGTTCCAGGTGCATGCCCCGATGACACCCTGACTTTGTCTTGGACGAGATCTGCAAATGTGTTCTTTTCCACTGTGCCTTCATTCCCTTCCAAGGAAGAAGCCTCAGCAGCCAGGCAGGGCAGGAGGAAAGCAGCGGCAGAGTGCTCCCAAAGGGAGCACTGAGCTCAGGGAACTAGGACTGCAGGGGACAAACGCCATAAAGTGCATTTATGCTGCTATAAATTTTAGGGGTTTTTTTCACATTTTACCTTCAGATCAGTGAATTGATTCCTGTAGGTACAGGAACTGATGTCTAGCAATGGTTTTGTTATTTTCTTGATATCTAAAGATTAGATTATTCATCTATTCAATGCATTTCTTACAGCTAGGACAGGCACAGTGATATTAGACAGTGGTAGAAAACTTGTGCTGAGACAATGCAACCATCCCAAACCAATTTCCCTGCTACTTCCCAGCCTTTCACTTACACTACCAGTTATTATACAGCAAATATATTTATTTATAACCTGCTCAGTTTTGAGAAATTTTTATTTTATGTACAGTAGTCCACTGCTGTACTGCCACCTTTTCTCCACAGTCTCTGAATATCAGCTTAATTCAGCTCTTAAAATGATGTAAAAAGAAAAAGAAAAAAAACAAAAAAAACCCCCAACCAACCAACCAAACAAACCAAAACAAAACAAACAAAAAACCCAAAACAAACAACAACAAAAAACCACCAAAAAAAAAAAAGCCCAAGAAAACTGTGCAGAAATTGGCAATCACATCTGAGGTGTTCATTTTATCTGCTGCCTTAGCATCATTGTAATATGATCAAGTATTATTCTTATGCATAACAGTAGTTCTTATTCAATATTTCAATCTCTGCTCTTCTAAATTAGATAAAGTTCCATAATTACATCATTATAAAAATTACTCATTTGCTTTTTGTTAAGGAGATTGTTTGCATTGTTTCGAGTACAATGGGTTCCAGTCAGTTTTTACATGTTTGGATGCTATGAGTACAAATATATGCCAGGATCCAACTTCCTATACACATAATCTCTCAATTTTCTAAATATGTAATTTCTTAGGAAAACATTCCTGAGCAAATTAATGAAGCTACTCTTCTGGATACTGTTTGCAAACATCTGGATACACTCTGGGTTTTGTGGGAAACTACTGTTGGTAGTTAAAGGGACTTTATTCCACTTTGTAATTCCAGGGATTTTTCTTCCACTCTGTTTATTCCAGGGACTTTATTTTGGTCAGAAGAAAACGGAACACAGTACTGAATCATCATCATCACTGAGAACGTAAGAGCATTGTTTGCAAATCAAATCAGGTTGACCTCAGTTTTGCAAATGCCAGTTTGTGTTCTTTTATTCTAATTACCTACCATGGCAAATCTTACTGACCATTCTGTAAACAAGGTAGGGTTTCTTGTTTCAAGTGTTTGTTCCTGGATCATTTTAGTTTGAAACTTCTTAGCTTGGTTCACATGGATGAATTAAAATGAATGGGCTACTTACAGAGCAAAGCTGTTACCAACAGAATCTAGCTCTCAGCAGTTGTAACTGAATGCTGGAAATCTTGAATAGTCTTCTCATACTGCAAAGAGCTGACTGGAGTTGTCTTTCTAATTCACCAGAAAAAACCTGCAAACCCTCCTCCTGCCGTGTTAAAATGTGGGCTTTAATTTTAATAAATGCAAATAAAAACTGAGATCTAGTGACCTCATTAACCTTAAGCCATCTAGTCAGAGAAATTATGACTACGTAATGGAAACATAGCTCAAAATTCATAGGGATGAAAAAATTATCCTTCAGTCTTTTTTCAGGTTATTCTTTCTGAGAAAAATAGGAAAATACCGAAGAAGGAACCTGTTTCTCTCAGGACTTCTCGTGGGCTATACACATGCAGGCAATCCTCTTTTCTTCTCTGGGAGCATCAGGCAAAGGGGGACTGCACTCTCAAGGAGTTTTCTGTAGTTTTCTGCCTCCCAGTCAATCCTTCCTTTTTTCCCTTTCACTTCCCTGCTCCCTGATCCCACCTCCAATCCATCCATCCATCCATCCATCCATCCCTTTTTTTCCCTCTTTCATTTCCCAGCAATCGTGCAGGCTGCTGCCAGTTAACTTTCTCCTTTTCTCATTGCTTCTTTATTTTCATTTTCCTTTCCTGGTAAGGAATAACACATTTATTGTAGGGAGATAGAAATGGAGTGGCTTACAGGGAACTTACAGAGGAGCTGCTTCCTGCCTCTCTCTGCAGCAGCAGAGCCCTTGCTATGAAATAACACCAGGAAAAATCTATTCCAATAATCTTTGTGAAGCCAAATGCATTATGTTTAGCTGAGAACTGATGGTGTAAGGACAAGCACATATTAATTAACTCAAGACTGACTACAGGTGAAAGCACATTATCACCTGAATTTGACACATTAAGCACATTAAGCTTTGATTTTCTACAAAATAAAATGTTGATTTCTTCTTGCCCTCCTCAAATGTCTATCCTTCCTTCATTCTAAAACTTCCTAAGGTAATTTTTAATATGTCTCACATCTCAGCAGAAAACTTCTGGTTTATGTTAGGCATGAACATTTGTCATTTTCCCTTCATCTTACACTTGTGTTTGTCACAAATAATTAGTTCTTTGATTGCACATTGTCCTGTAATGAGCCCGAACACTCCTTTTGTTCTGTAGATCTTTCCATGGAATAATTCTATGAGTAGAGTCTTTGTTTAAAATCGGTACAAAGTAACACTTACACTCTCAGTTTTGAATAACTACATATGATAAGAAGACAACAAACAAAGGAAATCTGAAATTGAGTTAATATAATGACTAGAACCAGAATAAGGAAAAGAGAAAAGAAGCCAAGTTCTGAAAAGCCCATAGAGCTACTTTGCAAAAGACAAAAATATAGGTAAGAATAAAAAAAATAAAAAAAAAAAAAATAAAAAAGAAAAAGTGAATATTAACAAGAGCAGCATCACCTGAGTGATTTTATTCTTTTGCCTCTCAATTTCAAATTCATACACATTAGCTATTCTATGAAAATTTCTTCTGCTAGGTTACACCAACTGCCACCGCGCTTGCTGCAAGACAGTCAATGGGCAAAATATGTCCCTTTACTGCCTACATGTGTTCTGTCCAAACTACTGCTCACCAAGTTAATGAGGAGAAATTAAAAAGCTTCAAAACTGTGTTTTGATATTGACAGTCCTATAATGGCTAGTTTGATATGAGAAAGTCCTGAAAGTTAGAGCTCTATGTTAAAGGAGTTTTGCAGAGCTGAATCAGGGAAGAATTTCTTCACCATGAGGGTGGTGAGACACTGGAACAGGTTTCCCAGAGCGGTGGTGGAAGCCCCATCCTTGGAGGTTTTTAAGACCAGGCTGGATGGGGCTCTGAGCAACCTGCTCTAGTGGGAGGTGTCCCTGCCATTGGCAGGGGGGGTTTGGAACTCAATGATCTTTGAGGTCCCTTCCAACCCTGACAATTCTATGATTCTATCATGCATCCTTAAAACTGAAGCCAGACGACTAAAATGCCTTCTGCTTCACACAGTAAAGATCATATGCACCTGCTGTTAGCCTCCTTGCTTCCCTTAGTGATACTTATTTAGTATCATTAGGTTTAATGTGATTGTCCTGGCGTAGCTCATTAGATGAAGCATATTAAGAAAGTGAAGTGAAAAGTACATTTTACTATGTTTGCAATATTTTTCAATTATGTGCTTGACACTAGCAACCAGAAAAATACAAAGCACATGCATGGTCTTACAGACACGTGCACCAATGTGCACTTGCCTCCTGCGCACCTAGATGCTGCCCCCAAGGTTACCCTGTGACATTCCTTGGAGCAGAACCACAGCTCCTTTACATCAAATCCGAATTTTAAAAAATCTTCACTTCAAAAGAGGTTTTTAAAGTGAAAACATGGCGAATGGAAAGAAATTTATTGGGAGTTCTGTAAGTGTTTGTTCTGTTTACAGTGGGTTTAGGTGTCTGGGTAGGTAAAAGAGGCTGGGAAGTTGGTTTATCTTCCCCTTAAGCAAATGAGCATGACATATAGCTATCATAGGCAGCATTACCATCAACTGTTATTTCCAAAGTTATGGATTTTTCTGCTAGCAAGGTGCTATATAAATATCATTGTAGCTTAATTAGTATCATTTGTAGGTGGTATGTGAAAGCTTGTCTCTTTCTAGACGCTTTCCTAACCTCAGAAGTCTATTTAGTTATCTTTCCTGATTAGGAAAAACACAAACAGACACCACAAAATGAACAAACAAAAGGCAAGGCAAAAAACCCCAACCAAACGAAAAAACCCAAACCAAAACAAAAAGTGTTGATGAAGTTAAAAATAGTTTTATGAACCTGGTCTGTTATGGTCTTCTTTGGTTTGATTTTTTCATCAAAAGTTTTATTAATAGACTTTTCCAGCACATACCCATATAAGGAAAAATGTTACAGGACTAGAGAGAAAAGATTCAAAATGATTGTTTACCTGCCATCCGTTCTAGGAAAAAATACTTAATTTAGTAAGCTTTAGAATGAAGAATCGTTTCAGAGGTTCAGAAGGTGGTGGTTCATCTATTTGAATAGCTGCAGATAGGAATGGCAATGTCACCTTGGCAGTGATTTAATATTTAATTTTTCAGTTTTTAATATGCAATTTAACTTCAAATTAAACCATAAAAGCTTGATTTTATTCAAATTTACAAAAGATGTCTTGAATGCCATGTACCTAAAAAAAAAAAAAAAAAAAACCACCTAAATAATTCTGGACTTTTTAAAAAGGTTATAATTCTGATAAAGAGTAGGATGCTGAAAGCATCTAAGAAGAGATGTGGGCAGGCAGCATACAATGAACTGGATGCTAACCTTTCCAAATGTGAAGTCACCAGCTTTAAACATGTAAATAAATCCTTTACTCAGTATCTACACTCAGATCTGAACTGGTTGGAGCTGGTGCTGTTGGAAAAGAGATTTTTGCATTATGGGTTTTGATTGTATACTAAACTAACTAAATCAAAAATGGTCTAGAATAAGTTAAGAGTTTTCATGCACTTCTTCTTCCCCCAGATATTCTAGCTTAATTTGTACTATTTGCTTGCATTTTAAAGTTCTTTGTAACTATTGTTTGACCATTCCTAGTTAATGTAAGATTGATGTAAGCAACATGACAAGCTAGTTTACTTGTGTGAGGTGGAAACATGTCTAAAATCAGATTATTTCTTAGTCTATTCCAGATCCTTTCCTACACTCAGGAACAAGCCTGACAAGACAAAATCTGCTCTTCCCATTCATGTAATGTACACTTCCAGTAGACAGATTTTTGTTTCTCTACTCACCTGCATAGATAGTCAGTCCAGTTTCTGACCAAGTCCATAGTGAAATGATTATATATAACTGCTTATAAATGTTCATGGGTAAAAAAATTATCTGCTTGTTGCTTTCAGGAATAATCTGGAAAATAGAAAATTGACTGTAATTTTTTTTTTTTTTTCCTAGCAGTCAGTTTTAGAATTGTAAAAACTGAGATGTTATTACTGTTCTTCCTTTCTTTTAATCTTACCACAGAACTCAGAGTAACAAAGAGATGTCAAGATGAAACAATTCAAATGCATAAGGCATTCTAAGCAGGGTTCAAGTTTCCTCCATCTGCTTTAAATCTCTTTCAGTTATATGTATCACCTCTATCTATAAACTGCTGCTGGCCTGCAGGTGGTTTTGTCATTTGTGATGCAAAACAGTCTCCTTTTAATATCTCCCTAACAGTGCTAGAATAGCAGGTGATGGTGTCCTGTTGTAGAAAACTGTTTGTGGGAAAGTTCTGAAATAGATTACTGGACTAGACTGCAGTGTGCAGCTTTCTATCTACCTCTCTGGAGGGATTTGGGTCTGTAAAGCAACAGTTGAACTGACTGATTGACTTCAGCAGGAAGCAACTAAAAGCATCCAAACGTACTTCCTGCCTTGGGTCCAAGCGTGACACTGGCTTACTCACACGTAGTAATAGCAGGTGGTGTTCACAGATGAGCATATTTAAAATAAAACATGCACAGGTGGGTGAATTTGAGAAAAAGGCACAAAAGTTGTTTGATGACTGGAAAAAGCAATGGAAAAAATATATGCAGCTAGCTACTTTCTAATTAAAAGATATCCAGTCTCCTAAGTTTATGTTAAACTGTCGGTTCCCATTGTCAGTTATACTTTTAACATGCAAGTTACTTTATTGCCCAGGGTGTTTTCTCAACTCTAAAAGTAACAGCTCCGTGTAGGATCCCATATTCAGAATAAGGACACAGCAGAAGCATGCTGGGGGGTGCTTGTTCATCACTATGAACTGTCTGTGGCTACAGAGGGTAGGATATGTGTACAGAAGGTTTACTGTCACTAATAGCTTCCTAAGGGATGTGCAGAAATGCAGCAAGCATTCTGTGTTTTCTATTGTACTCTTGTGGAATATTAGTGACAGAAGGAAACTGAGTACAGGGTTTATAGTATGGAATTCCTTGCTACTTGATTACTTGTTAATGATAAATTCAGAAAGAACTAAACGAATTTCAAGGCACAACAACAAAGCCACTAAAAAACCTACTCCTAAGAACACTTAAAAGTTTTTCCCTGGTCTTCTTGTTCCTAATCTTGGAAAATATCAGGAGGGCCCCTGAATGAGGGGAAGGAAAAGAGAGTAGCTATATGTCTGAGAAATATTTTTAAATAAACAACCTATATTAGAGTGGAGATTTCACAAAGAAATTTTTAATGAGGAAACCAACCATTTCTCAGAAGTAAAGGGTAAAAAACTCTTCACCCCGTCTGTGCAGATTTACTCCATAGCTGCTGTATTCTGTGTTACCCAGTGCTATTTTAAATATTAAATAAGATTGCTACCACTGTTTCTGCAGTGATAGCTACAGGATGTGTCAGAAACTAGTATTCTGCATAAATGGTTAGACTTGATGATCGCAAGAATAATTTCCAACATAAATGATTCTATGAGTCTAAAAATGCCATTTTTGTGTCTAGGCTCTATTTTGTGTGTGTAAAATGTGCATTTTTAATTAACTAGTCTGTTTTATCCATGCCCTGCATCAAAACCAGGAGAAACTTAAAAGGATACTCTTTTGCCATTTCAATACCTTGATAGGTTCAAGGTAAGGGCAGAACTTGAATCAGTTCAGTGTAAACCAATGGAAGAAGGACTAAAATAAATGCAAAGAAACATATCAAAATATAGAATTGAAATACATAAAATGTGACATATATTATTACATGAATAGTATATTTCCAACAGATTTCCAAACAGAAAGAGGACAAAATGAAATGAGATTTTTAAGGGAACAAAGCATCTTTAAATGGAAAACTGCACAAAACCATATTTCAGGCCAGAAGGCAGATGAAATAAGCATCCACTGACCTTGCAGGCTTACTCTGTTCACATGCAGCTTCCATGCCTCTTGTCCAAAAACTGACTCTTGGAATGATGAATTAGTTTATTAACTTTGGTTTTGGTTCAGTGAATATATTTTCCCATGCTCCACTGGAATAGACTATATGCTTGAGATTGGATTCTTTTTCCTAGTTAAAAGAAAATAAATCCAGCAGAAAAGTACATTTAAAAATGTAATTATCCTCTTCTATGGGAAATATATTACTCTGTGAGATAGACAATTTAATATACTAATTGAATTGAAGCATTGATGGGGCTTATTTGAAAGGTTATTATGCAATTTCAAAAGGACTCTATTGAAAGAAAGATAAAGGCTTTTAGTCATGAGAAAAAAAAAATATTTTTTTTTCTTCAGCATCCAGGGTAGCAGTACCTGTCATATTCACATCTGTGTTTAGGAGAGCACTGCACAAAATACTCAGCAGAGTGAGGCAAGCTTTTTTATGAATATTAACAAAAGACACGTCAAGATGAATACAGCACGTACCTGGGAGGAACCCTCTGGAACTTTTTAAAGTAACATTGCTTGAGCATCAAGCTATTTTGTGATTTGTGGCTGCAAACATCTAGCAACTGACATTACTAGGTCTAGTCTCAAACATGGAATTTAATGTAGTATTTGAGGAGTTTGTCAGTGGGGGTGATCAACATAAGTATCTGTCCCCTATCAAGACTACTGTAAAGTTCAAATTTTGGCTCTTTATTGCAGCTCCTAGAGAATTAAAAGACCTAATTGTTGCAACCATCAAATATGTTATCTCTTAGTATTCCATGCATTAATAGAAGAGGTTTGAATTTCAAATAATTATTATATTATCTTAACAAGAAAAGTATTTTAAAAAGCATGTTACATTTTCTTACATTCCTATTGTCTCCTGGTTTTCAAATAAAAAGTGAGACTTAGATGTCACCTGTGACTTCAGAATTGTAAGCTAAAAGAAAAAAGGTAAAAGAAAAAACACTGTAAGTTTAACTGTTGTTTAGAGGGTGTATGCCTGCTAATCTCTGAAATGTAAGAAACTTTGTGTGTTGTACCTATAACATAATACTAAGTTTTATGGAAATTACTGATTACCTAAAGTGTGAGTCATGGCTTATGTTTCTGTAGGTAACAAAAATTTTTGACCTGGAGAATCTTTATTATCAATAGTATACCAGGAAAAAAAAAAAAAAACAAAACAAACAGTATCAATGTCAGAGCTTTGGTTGGATTTAAAAGGACATAGGTTTACTAGAAGCAGAAAAAAATAGAAATTAAACAGAACAAATAGAAAATGGGAAGTGTGAAACGGAAAGAGAAAAAATAATTCGGAATATTTTTTCTTCTGCTCTGTGATCTCCTCTATTGACTTTGTAAAATATCACTAACAGAAGAATCATGCATAAAATTTCACAGAGAGAAGGTGGCTAACAGTTTAGATATAGATATAATGCTAGAGGGGATTGACTGTTATTTTTGTACATTCTGAGGGGATCGATCATATTTTTTACTTTCTGGTATAGTTAACCACATACATAGACATCTTTTGAAATGCTTTGGAAAAATGGCTGGAGCAACATTCACATTTCTTTTGTAGCTGAGAATGAATGTGAATGTTGTAATGTTCATAACAAATGAGTTTTTTTCTATGGAAAGATACATTTCACAGCACTGAATAGAACTTGTTTTACACAAGGGGTTGACAAGCTAAAGCTATTTAACTTTCTTCTCCCTGGGCGATAGAGCAATGGATTTATTTGTTGTCACAGAGGAAATATTTTTACTTCTGCAGTCCTTAATGCAGATAAACCCTTCAGTTTATCATATGAAATGGTAATTACTTGAACCATATTTTAAGTACTTACACTTATATTGCTCAGTATTTTGTTAAATTAATTGCATACATGAAGTGCTTTGCTATTCCTGCTGTCATGTGTAGGTGTGGGTATATACAACTATAGCACAGGCTGAGTCATGGCACAACTAAATGCTAACTTTGGCTGATCTGTCTTAGATCATGGAAGACTATAAAGCTCCATGTCAGAAATGTTTGCCTGCTTTCCCGCCACTTAGTTCTTTTAACAGGAAGGACATCTAAGCACTATTCATCACTCAGCATAAACTGTATTGCCATAATTATAAGACCTCACTGTAGCCACTGCATCATACTCTGAGAGCCAGATACTCTTAGACAGACACTTGTTTAGTTTGTTTCATGATATACTGCTTTGATCTGTATCAATCATTTTTCCACTCTTTTTCTCATGGGTTTTTGTTAAGAAAAAGAGCCAACACAACAACAACAACAAAAATAAAAAAAATATTTTTCCATTTCTGCAGTTTCAGGTCTTTACTTAGGAACTTTTTCAGATAAGGCAAAGATGCAAGGCAACATGTAAATTTAATCTCTGCTCTCAATGTTTTATCTCTACAGAATGCCATTCTTCATTTACTTCAATAGTGCTACTCCTGGGATAAATGGATGGTACACAAGAAAGACTAATTAATTATTTTTCTGGTTTAGAAATTTTAAATACTGAAAAGAGAAACGTAGACTGTCAGGGACCCATGATCTCTGTGTCTGCTTGTATAGACAAGAGTAAGTTGTAATGAATGCCCTGTTAGGCGTGCAGCCAGTTCTGCAGGTTTCAGAATCATGGGCTGTCTGCTTTCTCCTGAAAGGGAGGGAATGCTTCTGGAGCTGCCATTTGGGAACCTCTGTACCCCATGATAGTATACCCTAAATAGTGAGCAGCCAACCAAAACCACTACTGGAATCTCTGCTTATTTTATGTTGCTGGCAGGAATGAAAGTTGTAAGACAAAGCAACACTGTAATCGTTGGGTCGTTTTTTCTGAGTCTGTGAGCACAAATACTGTCATGATCACCACAGCTCTTTTATCATATAATCATCGAATTTTAGAATAGTTTGTGTTGGAAGGAACCTTTAAAAGTAATTTTGTCAAACCTTCCTGCAACGAGCAGGGACTTCTTCAGCTAGATCAGCTTGCCCAGATCCCCGTCCAACCTGACCTTATTATATGCATTGCTGAAAATGACCACTTGTTAAACAAAAGCTTGATACTTTCTTCCTTTGCTTCCAATACCTTCCTTTAACAATTCAAAATGTTGGGTTTTTTTCTAATTTCAATTCAGCAGAGCAGTATTTCCACAGCTGTTAAGGCAAGTCTAATAAAAAATCTTGAGTGTGTGCTAACAGAGAAGTAACTGTCAGTCTTATGTAGAAAGCCTTAGTCCATGGACTTTCTCTCCCAACAAGTGGGACCCTAATTGTCCAACAAATCCTTAGGATTTATATTTTAGGCAGTACATATGCATTTACTCAATAGTTCATTGTAATTTTTTTTCCTTTAAGTATTAAGAAAAAAAGGTCTGCACATGTTAGAGAAATTATCTTTGTTACTAAGGAAACCTGAAAATTAATTATTTTATCTATTGTATATGTTCCTGTGATGAAAACTCATGCAAACAATTCAATTTGTGCAGTTGTGCTGGGTTTGTGCTTTGGGAGATTTTGATAGTGGGGGATGGGGCTACTGGTGTGGCTCTTGTCAGAAGCTTTGAGAAGCCAATCTGGACCTGCCTCCTGCCAAGGCCAGGACAATCAGTGCCTCTGCAATAACATGTCTAAGAGAGGAAAATGTGTTGAGTGTATTCTTTTTATTGGAAGTTTTTTTTGTTTTCAAGAGGAATTAAACATGAGGGAGACAGCCATGAAGACACTGAGGAGACAGAGGAAGAAGCGGGGAAGGCACACTGGAGCAGCCATTCCCCTAAGGCCCATGATAAGACAGCAGGTTGGGCCCTTGTAGGCCTTAGAGATTGATGGTGGAGAAGAATCCCATTAAGAACCCCACACTGGAGCAGGTGGCTGTCCCCAAAGAAAGCCCTGACTCTGAGGGAAGCCTGTGCAGCAGAGGTTTGTTGCTAGGAGGACCATAACCCACAGAAGGGACCTACACTGCTAGAAGTTGTCTATGGAGGACAATCTTCTGTGGGAGTGATACCATGCTGCAGCAGGGGAGGACTGTGAGGAGTTTTCCCCCTGAGGAGGAAGAAGGGGAAGGAGGTATCAGAAGGAGGGAAGGAAGTAGGAGAGCTGGTCCCACGAAAAATGAGGGTGGGGGTTGGGGGAAGGTATATTTAAGAACAAGCTATCATTGTTATCACTGAGGTGCTGGAGCAGGTCAAGAGAAGGGCAACGAGGCTGGTGAGAGGTCTGGAAAAGACGTCTTATGACGAGTGGCTGAGGGAACTGGGGTTGTTTAGTATGGAGAAGAGGAAAATGAGAGGAGACCTTATTGCTCTCTACAGCTACCAAAAAGGAGGTTGTAGTGAGGCTGGTGTTGGTCTCTTCTCCCAGATTACTAGTGATAAAATGAGAGGAAATGGCCTCAAGTTGTGCCCTGGATGTGTTTAAAAAATGAGTGGATGTAGCACTTGAGGCGATGGTCTAGTGGTTAGGGAGATGTTGGGATGAAGGTTGGATTTGATTCTAGAGGTCCTTTCCAACCATAATAATTCTATGATTCTATGATTGTCCTACTGGGATACACTTGGTAAATTGGTGGTGGTTTTCTTTAAAATTTGTTTTAAACTGGTTTTGTTTTCCTGCATTGAGTCTCTCTTTTGCCTGTGACCATAACCCTCCCTGTCCTTTGTCTTGACCTTCAAGCCTTTTGTTGTATTTTTTCCTCCCCATCCCACTGGAGTGGGGTAGAGTGAGCAAGTGACTGCGAGGTTGCTTTGTTGGCAGCTAGGTTGGCTTAAACCACAACAGCAATCAAAACTTCTTTATATTTACTTTCTCTTTACTGATCCACTGTTATATTAATGAGTCTGCATTTTGATGATTGTAGGAATGTTGATGAGTATAGAAATATTTGCCTATAATCCTCATAGATCTTATTAGGAGTTGAAGGCAAGGATTTCTGAGATTTACCCTTCTTCTTTCTGCTAGTCTTTGTCTGTTCTTCCCTGTCACAGTGCTGGGACTTAAAAAAATCTCCTTTTCATGCTCTCCCACCCCAAAACATGACATTGAAGGAATATCCTCATCATGTTGCCTTATGCAAGAGCAGAGCTGCAAGAGCCATATTTGTAACATACAATGTGATTGTGGCTATACACCATTTCAGCCAAAGAAAGGCACTTCTGTCAGGCATTCATAACTTACAGAAACCTACTTATTCCCATTGTAGCTAAAATACACAGTGCATATTTTCTCGCCCATCATCAAGACAGATTAAAATCAATTTTAGGATAAACTTGTCCATAGAAAATCTATGGGGAAATACAGTCTTTATACCATTTCTGTAAATCCAATATTCATATACGTATTTTCTGAAGCCAAAAGCCTTCCTGAAGAATGACCAGCCTGCTAGCATTTCCTTCTATGAGAAGTTTCATAGTCACTACCTAAATTTTAGATGCAGGCTCAGACAGATGAAGAAAGATGCTTTTCCTACACATTTCTTTATGTGACTACACTAGACCACGTATAACTTTTTCCCTTACAAAAGGTTTGGTCTTCTGTGTTTCAGTTTTCAAGGGGTGTCTAGGTCTTCCATAGAAACAAGGACTAAGTAATTATAACAAGGCTTGCAGTAAAAGAAACAAACAAAAACTGAACAAAGACACCAAACAACCAAAATAAAACAAAACAACAAAACAAAGCAAACAATAATAATAATAATTTAAACAAAATAAAAAATAAAAAGGCACAGAAGTATATATGTAGAAGACTGCATCCTGTGATGTAGCTGCCAAAGAAAAACCCTCAGGATCTAATGTTTGACTTCTTGACCAGTTCTGTAAAAGGAGGGGACATATAATGCCATCATTGTGAATGACTGTTGACCCCACTTGATGATGCTGCTTGAAATTACTGGGTTCAGTTCTGAACAAAGTTGCAGTCAGCTAGAGCTTATTTGCTGTATACTAGCTAGACTTGGGCAACACAGGCAAAAGGTGAAGTAAAAAGAAGGAAACACAGGAAGCTGAGATAACTTTAAATATTGAGGACTCAGGAATACACATTTCCCCATTATCTGATAGCTCAGTCAAATCTGATTAGTTTAATGATTATTTAGCATAATCTCACCAGTTTTAATGAGCTGATTTGGCATTTGTACAGGTGCCACATGTGTTTCCAAGATCTATCAGTTCTAATTGCCCTGGCATACTGGACCAAACATAAACCGTTCCCAGCTTCAAATCAGACTTGGCAGCTGTGACACACACACCAGATTTCTATCCCTTCTGGGGGGCGAGGGGAGCTATGAACTCCTAATCGCTGCTTAGAGAGAGATCCCAGACCTGCCAATAAGGAAAGCCAAAAGCTTGCTCCAGCCAAAAGCTTGTCATTGCCAGCCAGCTCTCTTCACAGAGTTTATCTTTATATATTGTTAAGCTAGATAAAAGAAGTAACAGTAAGTTACATAGTCTTCCATTTTAGTTCATCTGCAAAACCTGAAGATAAAGGATTTGATCATCACATTTCACAGTCACTGTCTAGAAGGTGAATTTCCCCTTTTTCCAAATTAGGCTGCCCAAAACCAGCAGGTGAACCCAGTGTAGCAAACAGGAGATTGTCAGTCTGAACTGCTGAGTCCAAAGGACTATGCTGGCTTGACAGGCCTTATTACCCTCCGTGTCCTCATTACACTTGTGCTTCTCCCCCCTTCCTCAGTAGAGGAAATAAATTAGGGGGAGGAATGAATGTTTTATGTGGGAAGAAAATGTAAAATGAGAAAAGAATAGCACGTAAAAATTTCAAAGACTAGTTGCCATCAGTGTTATATTCTTCTCCTCTTTTGAACATTTGAAAGTATTAGCTAGAAAACATTTATAAAGGTACCTCAATTACTTCTAAGGAAGCAGGAAAAGGACAAAAGATATGAAATACTGTATTAGTGTCTGTGTCTGTTATGCATTCTGTAAGGCCGCAAGGAGGTTGGATTAAAACTGGAGGCTTTTATTTCCTTCCTTCAGAGCAACAGAAAGATCTTTTGCCATTCTGGTAAACCCGGATGAGATAAAAGAAAGAAAAAAAGAATCCACTTTCTTGACTACTCATGTCCATTTGTGGAGATTAGTTTTCATAATATGAGTGAAAATATATCTATAACATAATAGAATGATTATAGTTAACACTGTTCTTTTTTTGGTTGGTTGGTTTTTGGTGGTGTTTTGGTTTGGTTTGATTTTTTTCTTTTCTATGAATAACATGCATGTTGGAAGTCAAAGAAAAAAGAAAAGTGAAAGGCAATAGCTTAGATTTCCTTATATGCTCCGGTGGTATATTGAAATAAACCTTACAGTTTGCTCTTCTTACATCCTCCTCAAACAAATCTTTTTTAATTCTCTGTTTAAAATAGAACACATCGTGTGTCCTCATAATGGGCCATATCCTGCTATCAATATTTTAACAGATCCCCCATGGACTGTAATGTGGAGTCTGCTAAAAAATTGATGGCACCATTATGTTCAACTGCAAGTATATTTATAATTAAATTATTTTTCTTTGTATTCATTCAAATTTCTGTTCATGAGAAACAAAAGTGCCCTGGTTAAGCTAATTAATTGTGAACACATTGAGTTTTGTTTTGGTAGTTCTCCCTTCAGTCTGAAAACCTGTCAAGAACATTCATGCTTTCGTGCTGTGGATTAACACACAAAAGTTCAGCATCTTAGTACATATTCAGAAGATGTTGCAAAGACATTTACTGTAATTACAGGAAGCAATTGTTATAAGAAATTTTAATATATGTACAAGTAGAACCTTGTTGAATAAAGCTGCATAATAGAGAGGAAGGAAAGCTAGACAATGCAGAACAGTAAACCTATGGTAAAAACCGGGATAGAAGAGTTTATGAAAAAATCCTATTCTTAGCCTTCTGACTTTCATCTGAGTTCAGAGATGTGGAAAACAGTCCATGAAATTTCATCAAATTACTATGAAATCTCCACTCAAGAGCTATCTGCTTTAGAAAAAAAAAATTCTCCTTGCCATTTAAAAATGAGCTTGCAGATTTATTGTGAAAAATGCACTGAGGAATTTATTTAATGGGGAAGACTTTCCTGTGTAAGAGAAGGTATGGGTAAATTTCTGGGTTATATTACATTGGGAGAAGATTTTTAACTACTGTTTTCCTTTAATGACCACCTTAAATTCTTATTTCTGATTATTTCCTACCACTGTCAGATGCAACCAATGTGTTGCTACCCGGATTTGAGCCTGTTCTTTCTCTTTTGTTCTTTGTTTCTCTCTTTGTTATTGAGTTTTTCTTTCCTTCCCTCTCTCTAGTGCTTTGCAGTTTCCTTTACCATGTTTGAGCACATCAAAACCTTTTAATGTACTAATTTTCAGGAAATATTTGGAAGATAAGGTATAACCTGGTAACTATCAATGAATAACATGAACAAAAGCTTTGTGAATATAATCTTTGGAAATTCTATTTTGTATGATGTATGCTAAATATAATTGAGGTTTCTAGCCTTTCACACTTCAGAAATACATATGTAAGTCTGTTTCCAAATGGTTTTTTTCCTCAAGTGTTCAGAAACAGTATATGATTATAGTAGGTGTATATACCCATATATAGGCTATATCATTTTTTTCACAGCATCTAATTTTGAACAGCTAAATGATTATGCCTCTGAGACAGTTTTTTTCAGCCCATATTAGAAAGCAGGATAAGCCAACAGCAGAACTGAAGAACAGAAAGAACATGTCGCTTCACCCTTCTGCAGTCTTTTGGAGAAGCATTGGTCTAGGCTCTCTGAAATGCTGAGTACCTCTCACACAAACATTAGGGAGAGTGGAGGGTTCTGAGCACCTTGATTTTAAACAGAACATGTCTTCTTTCAGCAAGGTTTCTGACAGAAATTGAAAATGGCAAGTTATGAATGACAATTATTGTAATGAAAATGGAAGACATCTCTCTCACAACTTCCCATCTTCACCATATTAAAGCTGGGCTTTTGCATCCCTTCTTGGAAGCAGCAGGAGGACACATATAGTATTCCTTTTTATGCTGCAGTGCATTCACATCATTATTCAGTAAATAGCACTGGAAGGGTCTGCTGCAGTGACAACAAACAATTTCAGTTTTGATCATCCATAGTGTGACTCAGTCTATGACCGCAGATCCATCCAAGTGTTTGCAGAGGTACTTACTACCAAAATGAGACCTTAACTTATATGCCAACTAACTTAGTAATTTATGATAGAACAGGAGCCAAGCAAAATTTTCTCATCTTTTCAACAGTAAAACAAAATAAACATGCAGGTTTAGGAACTGTTTTGCTTGCTTTGTACAGCGCTCGGTCTGGGATTGATATAGTCAGTTGCTTCATGAATTCTTTGGTTTTGCAAACTAGAGAAGATGGTCAGAAGTTTAAATAGTTCTCTTATTTATGTATAAAAGTAAATTTATAAATGTATGTGTATGTCTTTATATATAGAAAACAATCTCATCTGTTTATGCCAGGTTGTAAATGAACCCTCTTTCAGCAAATTGAAGAATCCAATATCACATAGTAAAGGAGAGCTCTTTACAACTGCACAAGCAAGATGTCATTTGCTCAAAATGGGCAGAATGAAGAAAGGATAATCTTTCTCTGTTCCACGCCCTGGCTCATGAGAAGTACTCCAGTGTGGGTGGTGTACTCTTGTCATGTATTTTTGGGCCACCAGTATGAGACATGCATCTTAGAAGGTTACAAAAATATTTGCAGCAAGTTCTTTTTCTGGAGTCTCTATCTTTACATAGTTCTTTCAGTCTGCTAGTTGGTGTAAACCTGCAATACGGCAAAATATCTTGAAAGATCTAAAAAAACCTAGATACAAAACTAAATTTATACAACACAGTACAAGTGGACATGCCCAATCTGGCTTGCTTACAGCTGCTTTCATCATATCTTCTGAGAAGTGCTGTATGCTGATATGTCTTACTGATAAGAGGCAGGATAGTAATAATCAGGATATTCAGGATTTTTTATGATAATCAGAGGCTTGAATTTGGCATTGTCCCATTTGTACCTACAACTTCAAGAGGAACTTGGTGTTTATGCTGTGACGTAGCATTAAGTAAATAGATCAAAGAGCTTAATTACAGTTTTGAGGCAAGTGCATCAGTGTCTGTTATTGTTGAGGTGCATATTTTGTACGTGTGCAAAGCTTGCACTAAAATATAAAATAGATGCAGAATGATCTTTAATAATATTTAGAAACATTATACATTTCACATAAGCTATTAGATTTCCATATTTTAAGGCACTAAGTCTCTAATAAAGCTAATCCTACTAGCTACATGATGATAAACCTTACTTCAGTATCATTTAAATGAACCATAATTACAGCTAAAGCTGAATCCCAACACCTATCTTAGCTGATTACAATATAAACTCAATAAATAAGTATGGCTTCAAAGGAAGACATGTATTAAAGTATTAAACCTCTATTACCGACCAAACCCCTATGACTACTCCAGCAAAGCTGTAGGGAACAGATTATAAAATAACTTCCAATATTCCTTTTGTATTACATGGTAGAGCATGGAAGCTTTAAAACTCATAACTGACATTTCAGCTAGTGTTGAATTGCTGGAGTAAAGCCAAGAGAACATGCTAAGCATCCTCCTTGGTTCTCTATCCCAAACCAGTAGAGGTAATCATGCCCTACACTCTTCTGATGCCATCGTGCAGAGGATATGCAGAGTTTTGAGAGGACACAAATAAAGCCTTGAAGTTTCAGGTGTTTGCCACCTCACCTGTGGTAAAGGTCCTTCGATCTATTTTTGTCAGTCTGAAACAGATTTCCATGCTCCAGATACAGGTAAGGTAGAAAAACATTCTAATAATCAGTCTTGTAATAGTTATAAGAAAGCTAACGCTGGTGTTTTCTAGCACATGAAGTTAACTTCTCAGTAGCAGTAGGTATTTATCCTTTTAATGCTCCACTCTAGGAAATACTGTGGATTTTGGCAGCATGTGTTTTTTTTTTTTTTGTTTTGGGTTTTTTTTAAAGACTCTGATGCATATTTTATATATCAGTCATGTCTGTCTTAAAAATGGATCCATCTAATCAAAGACTTACATTCACCTCATCGTCTCTTTCTCTAAACTTAGCATTCAAGCAACACAGCAAACCCACCTTTCTTCTGAACTCAGTGGGATGTGAAATGCCAGTATAGCAAGAAAACATCATTTCTCCATGTAGAAACAGACCATCAGAGATGTCAAGATTAATTTTAAAGATTGGATCATCAGAAGTACTATCTGCACTGAAAAAACAGAGAGCAAATAGATTTAAAAATGGCAGTTAGATGCTTTATTTATTTATTTATTTATTTTAATGCATTGAAGACTAGCTATGAGTTCATTTCTGTGTCATGAACCAAAACTATGCCATCTGGTAGGAGAACGAAGCTCTTCAGGTTCTAGTCACAGTGAATACAGCTGACTCAGCTGAAGGCTGTATCTGTAGTGCACATTGCAGTGCAAGTAAAATTGCCAGAGTTATGTATCAGTGGAGGAGATTGAATACTGGGAGTAATAAAATCAAATTAGTGAAGATTTCTGCATGGATTAATATATACCTCTTTTCATCATAGGATTTGTGCATTGAAATGCCAATTGGATTAGCTTCAATGGATATTGCTTCTCATATCCAGTCTTGTGCCAGCATGACTATGTAAAACAGCCAGGATATCCCAAACCAGATTTTGTAAGTGCAATTAATATAGATCATTATCTTGAATATGAGCTACTCCAGTTATAAAAGAGTCAATTCAGTCCTACACCAGTAATCTCAAGAAGTCTTTTGCTTGTCACGGGCCCAGACTGAGGATGTTGCAGAGGAATTGCCAAGGCAATATCTCATGGGAACCGTTACGCTTTCCTGCTCACAAGAGTGTGGAAGGCATGCTCAGGAAGTTAAACATGGTGCTAAGCTGGGGGAGCAATTTTTATGCTGGAGTGTACCTGTCCGCTTTTGTGCTTCCAAAGACACTGGCAAACTGGAGTGAGTCCAGTGGAAAACCACTAGAATGTTTGGCAGGCTGGAGCACATAATATATGAGAAGCTGAAAGACCTGAATTTATTTAGCTTGGAGAAGTGGAGGCTCAGGAAAATCTTGCTGGTGTCTCTACTATTTCATGGAAGTCTATAGAGAAGATGGAGCCAACGTGCACAGAAAAAGGAGGCAAGATAAATATACAAACCACATTAAGGGAAATTCTGACTTATGAAAGGTAAAAGATGTTCACAGTGAGGATGGTCAAACACTGCAGCAGGTTGTGCAGAGGTGTTGCAGAGTCTCCATCTCTGGAGATATTGAACACCTAAGTGAACAGGGGCTTGAGTAATGATCTAACTGAAGTTAGCCGTACTATGAGCAGGGGGCTGGACCAGGTAACAACCAGGGGTCCCTTCAAACTGAAATTATTCTGTAGTTCTGTGATTTTTAATGGACTATGAAATTTTCTCTGGCCCTGAGACGTACATATCCATGCATCTAAAGTCTCTTACTCTCAGAAGGTGATCACATACAGACTGATCACTGGGAACAGTCCCTGGTCCGTGCTGGTCTGAACTGTTTGGTAAAAGGTTAGCTGGAGCAGGTCCAAATCATGGTAGGGAGTTTAGTAACATTTAGAACTATGGAATTTGATGAGCAATTGGTCACCCTGTGGTCTGATTGTCCTCTGTAGTTACTGGCTTGTGTATAATCATGCTAATGAGGGTATATAGTGTTGTTTATAATCATATGTGATCATCTAAGTGAATTCATCCCATCTGTATATGTTTTATATATAGAACATTTAAACAGTTGCTATAGTGTCTCAATTCCATTACCAGGCTTTCTGCTCTCAGAATGTAAACATGAATTAGTAAAATGACTGTAAATATAATTAATGCCTATCTAGCTGAAAATAGCTATGTAGGTCATGGATGATTAGAATTCTTCACATTTGGGAAAAAAAAAATAATCCAAGTTTATATACAAACATGTGATTTTGTAGTTTTCCTAAGGCTGACTTGATTTGTAAAAGTATTATCTAAACAGAAAGTGTGGTGATTCATTTTGGTTGAAATACAAAGGCCTTTGGTACAAAGTATCCATCCACCAACCATTTTAAAAAGGCTTCTTTCTGGTTTTAATTTGTCATAGAGCCAAATTCTGCTTTCAGGCAGAAGCATGTGGCTACCCTGCAGTCAGCAGATACGAAGTCATTGGAAGCTGTATGTAAACTTAGAATGGTACAATTCAGCTCAAACTTTTCAGTACATTTGCCTAGTCTTTTCAACAGATCATTAAATAAACTCCTTGCAAAGCTTCATTCTAAATGCTTTTTGATATATTTTGACTGATACTGAGCATGTAACAATAATGAGCGTCTGACCTTGCAGTATGGTCAGTAATCACTGCTTTTTGAGATGGAAGGCCCTTTGGGCTCAGCCTTACAAAGCAGGTGGTACTATGGTTTCTGTTCTGCCAACGTGGTCAATCAATATACTTGATATCAATACACTTGATATTAAACATCTGAGTCAGCTCAAAGAAATGATGAGGCTGCTCTTGTATTCAAAGATAAACATGCATGAAAAGCTTCTCTGGGTACAGCACATGCCTTCCCACAGGACTGGCTTTCTATTCTATGTGCTTAAGCACAAGCAGCATCTTGGCAGCTACTCTTATCAGAATGGCTGGGAGCAGCTTGGGAAATGGGGATTAGAGCACCTGTCCAGAATTTATATTGCTGTTTGCTAAGTAAATCAAAAAAAGGTCATAAGCACAATTGATACTGATGTACAGGCATAATCAATTGTCTGCATTGTGGATTCATACAGCAGTGATCACGTCCGAGAGCATTTCCTGTAGGAACTAATGGTCAGTAAGGATGCAGTCAGATCCTCCTTTCCTGGGTTCTTCATCTGGATTTGGAGCAATCCCAAGCACCAGTATAGGCTGGGCAGTGACTGGCTCCAGAGCAGCCCTGGAGAAAAGGACTTGGGGGTACTGGTGGATGAGAAGCTCAACATGAGCCAGCAGTGTGCTCTTGCAGTCCAGAAGGCCAATCGTGTCCTGGGCTGCATCAAGAGAAGCGTGGCCAGCAGGTTGAGGGAGGGGATTCTCCCCCTCTATTCCACTATCATGAGACCTCACCTGGAGTGCTGTGTCCAGTGCTGGAACCTCTATTGCAAGAAGGACATGGATGTGCTGGAACATGTCCAGAGGAGGCCACAAGGATGATCAGTGGGCTGGAGCACGTCTCCTATGAGGACAGACTGAGAGCTGCGATTGTTCAGCCTGGAGAAGTGAAGGCTCCGAGGAGACCTTATTGTGGCCTTCTAGTATCTTAAGGGGGCTACAAGAAATCTGGGGAGGGACTTTAGGCTGTTGGGCAGTAATAGGACTAGAGGGAAGGGATCAAACCTAGAGATAAGTCGATTCAGGTCAGACATTAGGAAGAATTTCTTCACCATGAGGGTGGTGAGACACTGGCACAGGTTGCCCAGAGACGTGGTGGAAGTCCCATCCTTGGATGTTTTTAAGACCAGGCTGGATGGGGCTGGCTGGGGCTGGCTGGTCTAGTGGGAGGTGTCCCTGCCGTTGGCAGGGGGGTTGGAACTGGATGAACTTTAAGATCCCTTCCAACCCTGACAATTCTGTGATTCTATAAAAGCCACGAGTTTGGGAGGTTTTCCACAGCTGCAAGTTGTCTTGCCCATTTTCCCTTTTATTTAGCAGATGCACAACTTTGCATCAGACCCAGGCTACTCAGGATGAAGTGACATAAAAACTTTCACTTTGTCTTATTACTTGCTCTTCTTATTGTGAGCTTTAAACCTGAACCTTATCATTACTTTTCATCAGGGTAGTTTATTCTATAAACCAACCACAGCTTCACCTACAATGACATTCAAATAACCACGCAAAGCCTGATTTTTCATTAGGTGTTTCCAGCTGGCAGTGAGAAGATTTTGAACATTTTATTAATTTGTTTTGAAATCCATGTAGCTGATGGTAAATAGATTCTGTGAGTCGCTGTGGCGCAGGGTGACCCTCTGTCCTCTTCTGCAGGGGCTGGCTGGCTGTCCTACAGTAAAGGTTAGGTTGCTGTGCTCCTTTAATGCATGGCTAGCAGATTGGCCAAGGCAGACTTCCTGAGGGTACATTATAAACACATTTTCAGATTTAAAGAGCATAATGATGAATTAGCATATTCACTACTGAAGAGGTTGCTGACTGAAAATTAGCAAGTCACAGACCCTTCCTCCAACTCTGTCATCCATTAAGAAAACACTTGAGCTCTCTTTCTCTCTCCGTGTCATTTCAGGGTACACTGTGGGAAAGAGAAGTTCCAATTGAAATTCAAGCCAAGTAAAACAGACGAGAAATATGTTGTTTTCTGTGAAACGAAAAACTGGGTTACAAGTTTGCGTAGATGGAGGGGTCTCCAAAGGGTCAAACTTTTAAGATCCTTCATACTGTTTGACAAATATCTAAAAATAGTAGTGAGCTTAACTTCCATATTTTTTTTTAAACTTTATCAGTTCTGCTACAGTTTAAGCTATTTGCCACTAATTCCAATAAACAATGTGTCCATAATATGATTTATTAAAAAAACCCCAAACAACCAGACACCTTAAGTCACTTGGTTAAGAAATTAGTGTATTTACTAATTTCTTTGTAATACATATATTGTGAATATTTTAATATCACCAAGTGCATTCCTGTGCCCACAACTACTATTAGTGGATGGACTTGAGCACAGTTATGGAGCATTAGGCTGTTTAGTTGGAATGCACACACTAAGACATCTGAGACAAGCTAACACACTTAATAGAGCTGTTGAAAATTCAGTGGAGATTACAAAACATCTTTTGGGAGAAACACTATAGCACATTAGTGACAATGGGACATATCAAACTCGGAACATTTTTTCCTGTGATTTGCAGTCTTTAATTACATCGACTAATTGCACAGCAGGCTTCAGGGATAGAAAAATAAATAAGAAAATACTGGTGGATCCTCTGGTAATATTGCAAATGGAGAATGTGCATAAGCATTAAGAAATAGGATTGCTGTGATTAATGTAAGTTCCTTTTATACTAAATGTAAACAAGACAACACATCTGGGCAAGGGATTCAGAATCTGCTGTTACCCATTTAGGGTTGCAAGGGAAGACTTGGGGCTTATTCTTAATTTTCCATCATTATATGGCTTGTGTCAGAAAACCCCTGGCCTAGTAACTCATTGATCTTTATTTACACTGACAGCTATGGCTGACCTTAAGGTCTTATTCACATCTATACCTGATTATCATCAATGATGTAATGACTTCTCCCTAGTGTCCCTGGAACATCAGCTTCATTTCTGGTACCAGATCAACAACTTTCCTTTTTTTGCCAAGTTTTTAGAATTTTTCTGTCAGAGTTTACTTGAGCACAGGAAATTTTTCATCATTAACATAAGAGTTCAGCCCTCCTGACCTGCAGTACTTCTCTGCCCCTTCTCTTGACAGTTGTAAGTAGACGTAACTCAAAAAAGAGAGAGGAGTCACCCACAAATGAGTTACTGAGAGAGTCTTACATAAGGGACAAACACAAAATAGATTTCTCTAAGAATGTTTGCATGCATTGCTGTTCAGTCAGGTACATAAACAAAATCATTTAAAATCCTGTTAAAAGGAGTACTTCTTAAGAAAACCCAGAGAGCACAATGTTGAAATGGTGCTCCAAAAGACAGCTTTTTCTGTCTTCTTTTCATATTTCATCAGGAATATCAAAACAATGTGTTTCTTCTCAGATTGATTGACTTGAATTGGTATACTGTGTTTCATTTAACTGCCTCCAAACATTTCACTTTCTCTCATTTCAGTAAGTTCAGGATGGAGGGGGGAGGCCACCAATGGTACCCACAGATATTGCATTTTGGAGGGTGATGTTTGGCTTTTTTTCCTTGTCCATTGGCAATTTGGTTGAACTATGTCTGTGTTCAGTAAACCTCAGGCAGATTACTTTCTGCCTGAGCATCAGAGTTCGCAGGACAGTCAGCACAGCTGACTGTGAACCCTGGAAGGAGACAAGATGTGCACAGCTTGGCTGCTCATGGGGTTGTAGCTAAGCTAGTACCAACCTAACCATCTCAGGTACTGACAAAACACGGCTATGGCAGCAAGTAACTCTGTGTCTTGACATCATCTGGCAAATTCAGTAAATACCTGGGAGGCAAGTACACAAGTTCTCTGTTGCCATGACTACACGCTCTGCCATCTTCTAAAGCTAGTGTCATTATTTTGGTTCTTTGTTAATGTCTGAAATGGAACAAACCTGAAAATGATAACAAAAATGTACATTTCATTTCACATGCTGATTGTATTCTGGATTATGAGAAGGTCTGGAAGCATAATTTGTCTTATAAAAGAAAAATTAACTACACACTAAAATGCCAAAGTTGATTTCCACTTTTCCTTAAATAGTATAAATGGTTTATTCGAGATTTGCAAACATTGTATCTTGACTGGAACTAGCTTTTTCACTTGCGGTGTTCAGACATGACAGGATTATATATGTTAGCAGTTTCATTTAATTCACATAAAAATAATCCTAATCTGACAATGCGCTAAGTAAACTTTTTTTGACAGACCATGTAAGACTATTTGGAAGCTTTCTTAAGATATTGTTTAGAGCAGTATTTTAAAGAAAGCATTTACTAAAGTTTATGTAATAACATGTAGCCAGTGAGTGACATAAGACCTCGCTGATGACATAAGATGAAAAAATGTAACTTGATTATAAAAATGTGCTAAAGGATCTGCCTTTTAGGTTGTTTCTGAAGTGTCAGGTTTTAACAGTTCTTATAGACATGGCTGGAAAGCAGCTATGGGAATATATAATCTTACTATTTCTACAGGTCAGCTGGCATCATTAGTTTGCATATTTTGTAGCTAATGGATTATTATATCCCAAAACTTGAGCCCTAGCTGAAAGAGCAAGAATCTATGACTGGGACACAGAGACCAGGTGTCCAGTGCCACAGTGCCTTTGTGGAAGCAGTGACAGCAGGACACTCCTTTTCCAACAGCAACCTTGTACTAAATAATAAAGAATATATTTTTACCTAAGTTTTATCTTTTTGTTTTTTAGTATTAGCAATAGTCTAAGAAATGGAATTGTTATAAGTCAGAAGAAAAAATATGAACTTTTCGAAGTAGAAAAGCACAAAGCTGATCTGTAACATGCCTAATTTACTGCATCTCTTAAAGTATCAAGACTCAGTTATATTAAGAACCATTAAATTCCATAAACTCCTGGAAAAATATGCTTTTAGGTGGTGATTAGTATATGTACTAGACCTGAGGATAAACCAAAGTACCAGCCATGTAATCAATTTGCTGAGCTATTTAGTGAAATCCAGAGGTATCAGATCACCAGAGAAGCTTAAGCTCAGTGGTCACACTGGAGGATATCAGATCTTTATATAGCTCTTGTCGGTCTTTATGGAAATTCCATTAGAAAGCGTTCTGAAATTTTCTCCTGATTCTTGCTAGAACTTTGATTTTTTCAAGCCAAGCTGCTGTGTCTATTGTCTATCAGTAGAAATCAACTTAGGTCAGCCAAAATTAACTAGCAACCAGCTGAGTAGTTCTACAAGTCTGCTAGTATATGAAGTACGTGACAAAATAGATTTCTTTTACCAAACTAGGAATAGGTGGGTAATATTGTTAATTGAAAGAAGGTTCTTCTTTTAGGTAAATCTGGCTCAGGAATGAAATCCAATTTATTTATCTGACCTGAACCATTAAAACCTTCACATGAGATCTACTTAGCCTCAACCAAAACATAATTACAGGTGTTCTGTTGACCTGCTAAAAGCATTTGCTGTTCAGATGAACAGGTCTAAAGATTCTTTATTACTTTAAACAAGTAATGTAAATGAAGCAGCTTACCAAGGCTCAGATTTAACTCGCTAACATCCATGCAAATCTCTGTGTCTAATGTTTCCTATTGTTTGGTGCTAGAACTTCATGATGACTTTTAACTATATATGTGTAAATTCACATAGCTTTATATTAGGAAGTGATCAATTATTAATAGAACAACATCAACAACAACAGAAGAACTAATTTATTATAGATGGAGTGAAATACATGCTTATATATATAAATAAAAAGCACATAGCACCCATAATTTATGCCTACATTTTCTCTGATACACTTCTCTATTTTTTCATAACTTTTGCTTTATTATACAAAGCACTTGAAAAGTCAGGGTAATATGCAATGAAGAAAATACCCTAATAGCAACTAAATAATTAAACATTAAGACAAATGCATTTTCTCTGATGATTTCACATCTGAGTCTAGAAGTAAAATCCTACCCTATCCATAGCATAAAGCATTTCAATGCAATCAGTTTCAGAAAAAAAAAAAAAATCACTCAGGGAGTCACATTTTGCTCTGACTTTGTGACAGAGTTGTGCAGTGGTTATGTCATTGTAAAAGCTGTCTTCAAAAAGTTCCAAATGTCATTTAGGGAATTTAAAATAACTATAGTTCAAAGAAGAATCAAAGAAGAGCTTTGATGGCAGCTATTATTGCAAGTTATTTAAGTGAAAAACTTACTGGTGAGAACTGAGGAAAGGTTCTCACGATAATTAGATGTAATAATAGAAGTAGCTGGCAGAACAACATAGCATTTTAATTTCCTTACAGTTATTTTTAGGTTTAACTTCTCCCCCCCACCCCAACCCAGCAGATAATAGTCAGATCCAAAAGCAAACAGTGTGCCTCTTCAGAGGCAAAAATATAAAACTGACTGATTTACATTCACTGTTTGTGAGACTCTTCCATTCCTGAAGCATTGGTTAAAGTACAATGCGAGGCACTGGGTCAAAGACAGTTGAGACTAAATCTAGCCCCCTATCAGGGGCTGTCAATTGTTTCATCTAAGACTGATGTAGTCTGCTTCTGTGTAAATAAGCTCCCTGTGAACAAGGATCAAATATGAAACTTACTTTATGCTTCCAGTCCTTTATCAAATATATCTGGAAATATGAATCCCATGATTATTTGCTAGTTAAAATGTCATGTTTTCGTTAGTCAGAGACAGCAAATTCACTTTTAATGTGTAAATTCATAGTCTTGGCTGGAGTGCCATTCAAAATACCCAAATCCTGGATGATTATTGCAGATAGCAAGGGTTGCATAATCACATGCAGGCATACAAGCAACAAGTAACAGATCCCAGAGAGAAAAGAGACAGGCACATAAATAAATTGGAACAGCTATAAGAACATGCAATATTGCCAGCCTGAATGGAAACAAATGAAGCGGGTTTTAACCCATATGACCTTTGTTTTCCTTTGGTTCATCATGAAAAATTATTTTCAGTTACGGAGAAGGAAGTTGAGGCTAGATCTTCAAATAAACTTAGTGAAATACATTTGGTAGCTCTGGGGAGTTAGGGCTCATCAGTGAGTGTTTGGTACAGGGTGGTATTCCAGAAGACAAGCCTTGGAAACGGGGTAGTGGGGATATACCAAGTACTGCATCTATTGCCCGTGCAAACACCCTTATTGAAGCTCACAGCAGAAGGCTTATCAGGCTATGTATCTATCTGTGACATTTCTCTGTCAGAGGATCAAAAGATCATACTCAAAATTGTGAATGATACCTATTTTCATATTTATATTTCAGATTATGTAGCAATGCATGCCAGGATTTTTCAGTTTTCATTTCTTGTTTTGACATCAGCAAGAAAACAATGGTTGTCTTATACCATCAAACAACAGGGATATTGTGTGGTCACTGTGGAGACTGCATTGCTGAAAAAGAGGTTCATGACTGTACTTTTGTAATGAAGATAAACCATAGCACTTTTTCAAGTATCCCTATTGTTATTCTGATGCCAGAATGTCAGAGTTGCAAGTAAAAACAAAGTGCAAGGAATATCTGGTATTCTTTTCTCTCCTTTTCTGTTTTGTTTTGGGGTTGTTTTGTTTTGTTTTGGCTTGGTTTTTTTGTTAAAGTCATAAACATCATTCAAGGTTTAATAAGGATGCAATATGCAATACTGACTAAAAATATGGTGAGTACACCACAGGGCATGTAAGAGATAATAAAAACTGGGGACAGGGGAGTTGAAGTGGAACTATGCACATAAACTCTATTTAAATCCTTAACTGTTATTTTCAGACAATTTATTCATTCCCTCAAGTCCATTGCACATTACTTTCGACTTTAAGGTCCTTGCAGACACAGCCATGCTCCAATAATCTCAGATTTTAGCCTAGTCATGAAGCCATGCTCCAATAATCTCAGTTTTTAGCCTAGTCTCCAACCACGACTTTCACATGTCATGTGGCTGATGATAATCCTCCTTTTCATAGCCAAAGAACTAGACCAAAATGTCAACCTAGTGTCAGATCTTCCTGAACCTGGAGGAGTTGCAATTCAAATGCTCCTCTTTACATTAGAGTGCTATTCCCACAAGCTATATGCAGCGTTGTTCTGTGACAGATGCTTCTTTCCTCTGTTTGAACTGTGTCACAGTGCAGGAAACTCCACTGGATCACAGTCCTGAGATGAAGGCTGGTTTTTATTAAGCAGCTGATTAATGCTGACTACTCTGAGAACTGGATCCAATAATTTTGACTGGACAAGTCTGGTCAATAATAGACAAGTTTGGATATCAACTGGTCACAAGTCATGGCCACGGTTAGCTGGATTTTTTTCTGGACCTGTGGTGTTCTTTTTACTTTTGAGATTTGCAAATCCTGATTTGTCTCGGTGGAAAAGCTGACACTTGCAGCCGACATCCACTCAAAACAGAGTGAGCTATTTGTCAAAGCTTGCAACATAATAGCATTTCAGGCTTGGTGTGTTTTGTGCACATTAATGGCATGAAAAATTGATCTTGTCACATAGCTGAACAGAGGAGAATTTGAATTGAAAATTATGTAAAGATTTTAAAAAAAAAATTTTTTTCAACAGATTGCAAGTTTTTACACAAAGCAAAAGTTTTATATAAATGGTAATTTCCCTACAGAAAACCAGAAAGGGATTGGTTAGTCCAGGATTTCCAACTTTACTGATAATGTTTAAAAGCATCTTTGAAACCCAAAATTTTGGCTGAAGTGAAGATGCAATATTTGAAAGACAACAAGAGTGACATTTACTGAAATAACGTGTCATTAGCAACAATCCAGATGTGATTCCTCATGTTACAAGTACTGATAGAGGATATGTAAGTGAGGGAGAAAGAAGCAGTTTGGTTTGTATTGTGTATGATGAAATTCTCTATTACAACTGTAGTACAGATATGCTTATATCTCTGAGTGACCTGCTTAGTGGGAGGTGTCCCTGCCCATGGGTTGATCTTTAAGGTCCCTTCCAACCCTGACAATTCTATGATTCTATGATTATGCAACTGTAGTTGTGTCCTGTTTTAGCAGTAAACACTCTGCTTTTGCTGGTGGACATATTGATTCACTCTGAGTCATTCCTTCTCTGTCAGAGTTGCCAACAGCAATAATTACTCTGAAAATAAGCGGAACTGGGATCAGTGCTTCCACATTTGCTTTATTCTGTGGTTCCTGAGACAGGCAATCAGCTACGAGGAGAGGGATACCAGTCCGGGTAGTTTTGATACTAGCTCTGATTCTCACGGGGGAGGTTTGGCTACAGATACCACTATGGCACTTCTAATGCTTCTGATCTGTGCTAACACACTGCTAAAATAGCCCAGAGCTGTAATAGGAGCAGGGGTCTCGAACCAGGCTATTGTAAGCAATGTGCTTTTAAAATTCCTCTTAACTTGATCAGTTTATGAGTCTGAAAAACAATTAATGGTTTTGGTTTACTTTTTTCTTTCTTTTTTGCCTGGCACAACTCTGATTGGAGGATTGTTCCATACCCTTGTTGCTCTAATTGTAAGTAGCTGCCCTCTGATTTCCATCTGGAAGTTATGCAGAGCAAGTTTTGGCTTTTTTAATTTACCTCTGCTGCCTACATAATTCTCATGTAACTTCAGTAGTTCTTTTCTTCCCTGGTATTACATAAAACACATCAGGCAGTGTGCCTACAAAGAGCACTCGTCTTTTGTCTTGCAAAGCGAAGTGAACCTATCTAGTCTATGCTACTCTAGACATTGTCCCTCCCCCCCAGCACTAATTCTAGCACCAATTTTGTATAGATGCTTAAAATAAAGCAGAATGAATCTCAAAAATTGGTTTTTATCTTGGTACATTAAGGAGTTTGGTCCCATTGGTGATTGGTTGTCCTTGCATGTCTTTGCTGTTTCACAAGCTTGCTTTCATATCCATCATACATCAAACTCACTGATTATGCAGCCATCCAGAAACTGTTGTGCTCAGGCTCATAGGGAAACTGAGGCACATATAAAACATTATTTCAAGCTCCAGTATATGCATAGTTGTCTTTCATATCCACTGTCAAATAACACATCCGTTGGGTTTTGGTTTTTTTTTTCATTCCATATAAAAGCATTTTAGTTTTGCAGAAGAAATGTTTCTTAGGAGGAAAAGAAATGTTCTTGGGACCTATGTTGCTGAATTTCGCTCTGAATCTATTAAGTTACCTCCAGGCTGCCTGCATGATAGTTTGGTACTCCTGCTGCTTTAGGAAAGTCTTCAGATTTTGTCTTACTCAGTGAATCACTTTCTCTCATTACTTATCTCACTATTCCTATTCAGTGATTAGTTTTTGAATCAGAAAAAAAAAAAATCAATATTGGAGAATGTTGCTGAAGATACTCTTCAAAAAATGGCATTGTTTTGACATCCTTGGCTGATACATGTTCTAAAATGATCATCAACAGAAACACTTTACAGTTGCAGTATGAGTGAGTACAGTGAAAAGGTGGCAAGAAAGGATCTTTTTGTCCTTACAGTAAAAATAGGTATCTACTGTATCTGTCAATAGAAAAGAGTATATCACTGAACAGCATAAGAGAACGTGGTTCTTACAAGTTATGCTCCTTACCAACAGCTGATCCACTTCGAGGAAAAATCTTAAAGCCTGGGGATAGGAAACTTAATACTCATCTTCATATTGAATGAGTCCTTTCATATTTGCCTCAAGATCCGAGTCCAGTAGACTGCCATCTCATGTGCACAGCATGTGAACATCTTTGTGCTGTAATGAAGGGAGTTGAGTTGCACTGTAGTAGTAGTAGTTGCACAGTAGTTACACCGTACTGCAGCCAAACTTGACAAGGGTATTGGTGTTTTATCAAGATATATAGTCAGCATCAAGAAATCCAGGGAAAAATACGAGTCTCTGTCTTTGACAGGATAGATGATATTCAAAGTCTGTGAAAAGCAGAGTTAATGTGTTAAGCAGAGTTAATGGTCTCGACAATGCAGTGGGAAATTGGATGGAGCAATGTGTAAAGGAGCTATTTCCTGATGTTTTCTCAGTCAGTTAAGCACGTAAATGCTTATGAACTATGTTCCTATGTTGCACACATGCTTTTGTTACAGCTCAGGATAAATGCAGAAATGCAAAGGAAAGCTGCAAAGTACAGCCTGGCAGAGGAAATACTTGCTAGTGGTAACTGGGGAAAAGGCTGAATCTTATCTGGCTCAAGCACCAACTTTTCTATTTCCTGTTGAGAGTTGAAGGCAACTTGCTCTCTTTACAGAGAGTAAATAATGCAGCCAAACAGCTTTTAAAAGTTAATATGCATTTATAAAAATATTATTTTAGTTGGGCAAGCTCAATATGAACTCTTGATTCATATTGCTACCATTTTGGATTCCATGACAATGGACAGTAGGAGATAAAATCAGCACACCACAGGAATTTTGCTAGTCCAGATCAATTCTATGCAACAAGATACCAGTAGCTGCTATATAAAATGGGAAACTGGTACTAGTTGTTATCTTTCCTGTAGCTTGCCATGAACAGAGTATTTTGTGCTGCCAATGACACGGTGTTTTTCATAGTTTAAACCCCTCCTCATATACTAACAACCTAATATATAAACAATAGGAAGTATATAAGGAAAACAAACAAACAAGAGAAAATCCATAAAATCTCACACTGGGAAAGCAGCACAGACAAGGATACCAAAAAAAAACCTACTCGGTTTACAACTACTTTCATTTAAGCCTGGCACACAAGCCACAGGCAGTTCTTCAACTTCATGCAATAGGCTTTGGATCAGTGCTGTTTATTAGTGCTATTGCTGTATTCTTCTCCAACTGACACTGTAAATAATACATTGCACAGGGCGTTTGAAATCTGGGGTTTTTTCTGATGAGAATTTACTGCAACAATTTTGTTTTGTTGTTTTTTTTGTTCATTTGTTTGGGGTTTTTTCTGTGTGTTTGTGGGGGTTTTGGTTTGCTTTGGTTTTTTGGTTGTTTGGGGTTTTTTGTGTGTGATCTTTTGTTGAGGTGGTGGGATTTTTTCTTTTTTTTTTTTCTTTTTTTTTTCTTTTTGTTGTTGTTGTTGTTGTTGTTGTTGTTTTGTTTTGTTTTAATGTACAGTCTACTCTAGTGCAGTCACTCAGACTTCCCAAGTAGGCATCTATAGTAATGTAAGGGGGCATTAATTTTCCAGTTAACTGCTTTGCCAGTGTCTGGGAAGGAAGATTTCATTCTCTAATACAAACAAAAAAGTAAAATACATTGATCAGATTATGCAGGTATCAAAGAGTGTTATCTGAAACTACAAAATCCCATTATAATTTTTCTCTATGTTTAGTAGCAGTAATCATAGGGTGAACTCATGAGCTCAAAAGTGAGTTTATAAACACTATGGATGTTGAAGATACTTTCAATGTGGAGAACTCGAATTCGTGAATGAAATTTTTATTAATGATTATTTTTTCCAAGCCAAAGAGGTACATGATTAATTAATTATTTATTTATTTACCTTGTGCAGTGCTTCATAGTTCTGTGGTGTGTGGCCAGGACACTCCTAGCATTTGTCAGGGTTGTTAATTGTTGACAGAGTGTATCAGGTGCTACTGGATTTTTACTTCATTCAGAATAAAACTAAGAAAACAAATACCAGAAAATTGACCCTTGTAAAGCTGCAGTGTGGAGAAATAATCTGTTCTAGGGATCATATGACTACATTCAATAACTTGATATGTCCTAATGTCTCAGCCAGTAAACATTCTCAAACTTGATCAAATTCTTACAACAGCTCCCATTAATCTCTACTGAGACTGTACTTGCACCTGAATGCATTTCCATGATTAACATCGTGGCAACTGCTGTGAAGTTTTGCTTTGACAGACTTTTCCCACAGGTAAAAGTGGAATAATTGGCATTAGTCATATAACATGGATTAACATATATTAGTCATATAACATAAGTCATATAACAGTCATATAACACATGGGAAGCCATATAGCTTGAGTGACTAGTAAATTTACTGTGTGTTGGCTTTGGTTCAATTCCTGAGGGAATGCTTAAGTATTCTGCAAAGTTATAGACTTTGTGTATGAATAGACTGATACCCTATATAACAGAGTATCTTTCTGTACACAAATACAATAAAATTAAGCCATTATATGTTAGAACAAAAGAAAAGGAATAGAGACCATTTCTAGGTTTGCTTAGATTATTAGATTATTACACCCGGGGTGTATTGACATCATAGTTGTCAGAACATACATATTCCAGCTTCCAACCTAACAAGAACAAACTAAAACATCTAGGGAAAAGAGAAGAATAGGGATTTTTAGGTAAGCTAGTCCTAACAATCTAATATTAACATATATTAATGTATTTAAAACATTACACGTGATGCATTAATCGAATAGGTACCTAATTAAGCAGTAAGCGACAGGGTACAAATACACGGAGCAGATGTTTGTAAATCATTGGAGAAATGGGAGATTTTTTCTATGCAACATGAATCTGCTTTTCAAGATAATCTTACATGATCAGGATTGGAAAACCCTGTCTGCGAACATTTTAAATCTTTCAGAAGCAGACAAGCAGAGGTTCTCAAAAAAATATTGTAATACCAGACTTTTCCAGACTTAAGTGACTTCTGTTGTAGATTAGGCCCTGTACATCTTGTCTTGTCTTTTTTCATATGGAAACTCAGACATGAAGGAAAGGAAAGGAGTACTAGCATAAACCTGGTCTCACTTCACCAACACCCTGAGCACCTTTGGGCAGGCGTGTGGCCTCTGCGTCCAGTGGTTGATAGACTACCCTGGTTTACCCAGAACTTCTGTGGCAGCTCTTTATATATGTAGGAGACAAATACCTTTTAAAGTCTGCAGCAAAACATTTGTTTACAAAGAACATTTGATGGACCTATAGTTGTTAGTTAATAGTTTTTGTTAGTTTTGAAGAGCTGTGAAAAGAGGAAGGTGGGTAGGCCTCCATCCTGCTCACTCAGGATTGTTTTGCACTTCCTGCCCACGAGATGCCTGAAGCTGGAAAAGGCTGTTATCTTTTCTACCAGTTATGTCTTTCTAAAATTTCATAAACAGCATAGTTAATGATAGGAGGCTAGTCTTTAGAAAGGGAAGTAGACTGAAAAAAACCACAGCATTGACTGAAGAGCTTCTGGAACATTACAGGAAGGTCCTCTTACTTTCTGTGGTATGTGAGGGTGTGCTGAGGCTCTAATCTTGCCTTGCAAAGGGTAACATCTAGAGGAGAGCTCTGCAGCACCATCTCCCAGGTGAACTGAGCTGTGTCCCCACAGCCTTTGGGATGGGATAGGGTGAAATCTAGGACTCTCCTTCTAGCCAGCAGGAAGTGCTGAAGGTGATGGTAAATAAAAGCATCTTCGTAGGATGCCTAGTGCCCCATGTGTTGTACAAGGGAGTCTTGGGGCCTCACCTAGCTCCAAGAGACGCTAGGTCCTGCTAAAATAAACCAGGGTATTGAAACATCAGGGTTAAATGTTCAACTTCTAAGAAGCTTGTGAATCTAGTGGTGGATCCCAGTATGTCCTGTGTTTTGTGAGCTTCCAGAAACCCGTCAGAAGAGCAGTCTGTTTGTAATTAGATCTTCTGTGTTTGTACACAATCAGTAAGTACTTGGTGTGATGTTGTTTCTCTCTAGGATGCAAGAGAAGTTTGTTATCATTTTTGTAAAGAGGGATGTAACAAAGCTAATAAATGTTTACAGACAAACTTGCACCAGTTAAAATAAACTGCCTTAGCATTACAACTTTCATTAGAACACTGAAGCTCCTCTGTATACAAGTTCCCAGGCAGGTATTTGTGCAAAATTGAAGATTCACTGTAAAATAAATTCTTCTCACTGTTTCATATAAACATGTAAATGAGAAGTAAGAAGAAACCATTACTGTGGTCAGATTACCCTGTGAAACAGGTACTATTTCATCAAAGGAAAAATCGAGACGGTATTCCATGATTAGCCCTGTAAACATATGCTGAAATTATCTCAAAAGAACCTAATTGTTAGAGAAGTTGATGCCAATCAACTGCTTTCAGAGCAATGCAAACCATTCAGCAAATAGTAATTTCCTTTAAATTCCTAAGCTGTTCTGTCTCATGCAGCCCTTTTTCAGGCTATGGTCCAGACTACCCTTAAAAGCCTGTTATGTTTCACTTGATTATTTTTT
This sequence comes from Megaceryle maxima, assembly GCA_024605025.1. NCBI lineage: Eukaryota > Metazoa > Chordata > Aves > Coraciiformes > Cerylidae > Megaceryle > Megaceryle maxima. Next base: position 17,782 of record JANHGN010020688.1, on the reverse strand, counting down.
ACTGCTTGTATTTTGCTGACACAGATGTCAAACATAATCTGATTTTGAGTTTAATTCCATTATATCAATATTCTTCTTGCAAAGAGGCTCTGAGTTGACAGGAATCAATAATGTAGCAAGTACCTGAGAGAAATATTTAGGAATATGTCAATATTTCTCATTATTCAAAGTCTCTAAAACCCCCGAGGGTAGGGTAGATCTGATTTATATGAAGAGAGAGATGAAGAATGTTATGAGTATCACCTAAGATACTGATGCTTGTTCCAAGCAAATTATACAGCCATTGTACTTCAAACATTCAACAACAGAATTGTTTTGTTTCCATTTGGGCCACGAAGGCAGGATTACTGCTGCATCACCATAGTTCGATATCCTGTTGCCAGTGATATCTAGCCTATTCATATGTCTAATTCTTGGAACTGTTCATTTACTGTGTAAGTGTTTTAACATTCCTGGTAGTAGTAATTGAAAATAGATTACCAATAGAGTTTTAATCATTATTGCAATATGTCATTTTTCTGGCTAGCTCCTTAAGCATGTCAGCCTTAGCTTTAAATTAGAAAAACATTAAAATTTAGGGTAGGATCTACTGTGTACAGCGGCATGTGCAACAAAAATATCAAGTATCAACAAATGCATTTTTTTTAGCAGAAACATGTCCATTAATCTGATCTTTTTACAGTAGTGTGCAAAGAAGATTTGGGAGTCAGTGATGAAAAGTGCTTAATCTTGCCTGCCTTTAAAGAAAAAAAACCACAATGTCTTAACTCTCTTCTGTCTCGCTACCCATGGTGGAACTTTTTTTCAGAAGGACCAATCTAAATAAGTTTGTGACACTATAAGCAATTAAAAATCAAAGGCTTGATGTAAGTCTCATTTTGGTTTTCTGTAATTTCTAAACTTATCAGGTATCACTCATCATGGTGTTGTTTTTTTCTCCTGTCAGAGCCCTTCAATGTTCAGTAGTATCCTACGTAATACTATCTCCTATCAATTTCAATTAAAACAGCTTTTGACAGCTTTTGACAAAGTCTTTAGTATCTTCCAACAGAAGTACCATGAAAGTGTAGTTCTCTTGGTTTCTGTTATCTTGGCATATGGACACTTAAAATATTTTATATGTGGGATACTACTGCAGAGCCCACATAATTTTCTTCACCATATCTCTGTTCCTGCATATTCTGATCCCTTTTTTCTCCTCGGAGGCTACCCATGATCTTCAGTCTGAACAGGGACAGTCACTTTGGTTTGATAAATCTGACTGTTTATCAAAGTCTTCTACAGTTATATCAAAATCACAAGACCTCAGAAGACTTCTTTTTTTCCTGGTGTACCCTTCATATACATTTCAAATCTGTATCAAAAGTGACATCTTGGCACAGGGGAGCCATTCTTTCCTTCCCCATTCTGCGTGTCTTCCTTTTTATGAGAAAGAGGGGTGTGACCTGGAACGATGCAACAGTCCATTTCAGCCTGCTGCCTGTGCAGACAGGCGATGGTAAAAGCCTCTGGGATACACCACAGAGCTGACCTCCCCAGTGTAGCCCATCGATTAACCTCCCTCCTAGTAGCCTTGTTTTGATGCATGTTGTGCTGTGCACCAACCACCCATCAGGGAAGCAGCAAAATTGCAAAGTTGGTTCTTTGATGTTAGGACAATCCAGCTCCTTTGTGGACTCACCTTCCTTTGACTTCTCTGCTTCAAAACATGCTGCCCACATATTTCAATGCTGTATGTAAAGCAGATTAAAATGTCTGTAGTCATCCCTGAAGTTAATGAACTATGGAAAGCAACAACATGAATTTAGAACTACCTGGTTTTAGGAATAGCACTATGTTTTGACTTTCCTTTTGGGATATAAACCCACTAAAACAAGAGAGCTTCCCCCAGTTTTTGTGCACTTCCAGTGACAGTGCTGGGATCTAAAACTTTTGGTTTTCTTCTCATACTGTTTCCTTCTTATATTGAGGAATTAGATGTTTAACTCCAGCTAGAGAATAGGTGCCTTGTGGTAGAAAGACAGTTTATTCTGCCCAGTATCTAAGAGAACCATGAAATGTCTTTAAAGGGTTAGTTCCCAAGTTCACATTGTATGGAACAGCACAATCATGTAACAAAAAGCATAGAAGGTTGCCTTAGATATAACTTTAAAAAATCATGAAAACAGTTTGCTTTTAAAATGCTCTGTTTGATTTCAAATTTACCAAGCAATAAAATCTGAGAAGTTTTAAAAGCATTCTAACAGAAAAAAACCCACTTGAATCTAATTGAGATATTATTGCGCGCTTTTGATGAAAATGTCATTATAGTCCGAGATGACTCTAATTATTATTGTGTTCATTTTATCAGAGATCCCCAAAGCACAGAAAAAGCCCTAGCAGCATTACAGAACGTTTCCACTCATTTGCTTTTTAGAGGTGCTGTCATCGTCAGCTGCCAACAGCCCCACCCAACAATCCCACCCAAGTAGGATCCAGAGTTTGAAGTGTTCCTTGAAAACTGTGTATTTAGTCCTGCATGGGAACAAGATGTCACCTTGTCCATGAGTAGGACCGTGGTTCCTCAGCATTCAGGGGATGATAGTCAGGAGCACCTAAATCACCAGTGCCAGAAACTGCTTTGTCAACCTGGCCCACAGAGCACTTGAAGGAGCTGATGGAGCATTTGGTTGCTTCTGTGGAATGCAGCACCTCCCTCCATTCTCTGGTTGAGAATAACCATTTCACATTCAAATAGCAGTGGGAGAATATTCAGTCTAAAAGGTAGTATCTTGCTTTTAGAGGTAGCAGAGTCTATATATCAGGGGAGAGAGGGAAATAAGTTTAACAAAAGGTAGAGCTCTAGCTTGTCCATTATGAGCTTTCATAAATTTCTCTGATGGTTAAAAAGTTCCAGTGACAGTTTTCTTGCCTGCAGTAACAACCCAGGCTGATCTCAACCTGCAGGAATCTATAGTTTCCAATGAGGGACCCACAGTGCACATGAATAGAATGAGACTTTCAAAGGACAAAGGAATATGTGCTTTTATTAAATGCACAAATACCACCATCATTTTTGACATGTGACAGCATCCATCAGTCAGTTCTAAATCCATATGGTAGGAAGAAATTAACATTTTTTATTTGTTGATGGTGCTTTTTTGATAGAGCTTCAATATATATTTCTTCATTCTAAAGATATTTTTGCCCACAATAAATTGCTTATATAGATTCTTTTTAAAAATAATTTAATCTCCAGCAACCATTTGTTTTCAGAAATAAACTAAGTAGAATTAAAAAAAACCCACCAAAACCCAAAGGAAACAGACAAGAGACACTTGGGTTCTGCAGTATGCTGATTAGTTGCTCAAGTTGATGCTCAACTGTTCTAAGTTGCCCAGGCTATAAGGCAAGACTGTTAAATTTCTGCTGCTCTACTGAAACTACTGGACCAAACCTGGTGCTATGCCAATTTATATCAGCAGAGAATTCAGCATAATATATTCAAATTATTCTTTTAACAGTTTGACCTCCATTTAATCAATACAGAAGAAAAGCAGGACAGTTTAATAAGTACAAAGAGCACCAGTGGTATGAATAAAATAATTCAATTTGGTATAAAACCCCATGTCATTTCATTATATCTGTTTACTAGATTTCTGCCAAAAGCTGTCAGACAGCAGGATGCTTTGCAATAACACGAGCACAGAAGTTTTAAGTTGTCAGTGAGTTTGATGCGCTGTAATTTCATGGGGATATTTACATAAATTAATTATGTGAAGCAATTTTTACTATTAAAAAAAAAAATCAGAAACTGCAGACAAAATTTATTTCCTCCACTTGTGGATTCATTATTAAAGCTGAATAGAGATTCAGTCTCCATTTCTTAGCTATTATGATGAACATTTAGGGCAGGGAAAGAATTTTTTGGAGGAGACAAAGACAGCTGTGAGCAACACAAATCCACGCTCATGTGCAGATTCTGCCTCTGGACGTGGCCTTAATTTGCACCTTGATATAGTCAGGGGTAAAGTAACATTGCTGACAGCTTTGTCTTCAAAACCAGACTTTTACAGGAGGGTAACACAAAAAAGTACCTGGCCAGATTGCCATGTACCTTGCAACAGTAGGAATACCATGCTGGGCAATATGTTCAGAATCAGAGAAGCTGTAGAAATCATGGTGGATGACTGCATTAGAAGACTTTGATACAGCAGAACTCTGTTAAAATAGTGACATTCTTGAGCTCTTAAAGAAGAAAATATCAGCTTGATATAAAAGCAGATTTCAAGTTCCCAACTATTTAAACTGGGGTTAACCATGCTGAAGTCTTCTGTTCAATAAAGAAGACGTACCTCTTTAACCATTAGGCCATGGAGCGACTGGGCCTCTTGCTCAAGTATCCAGTTCCCTGCTCAAAGCCAGATCAACATGAATTCAGCCCCAGCTGCTCAGGGCTTTGTTCACTTGGGTCTCTGTCATGGTCAGGGCAGTCTGCTAGACATATAACAGATGCTCTCTGTTAACCCCCCTCCCTTCCCAAAGGAGAAGAGAAAGGGAATAAGGGAAAGAGACTCAACAATTAGAAAAGGAAACTAGAACAGCTTGAATGGAAATGAAAATAATAATAAAACGGAATATATACAAATATATACAAAACCATTATTGAACCCAACCGCCCTGATGGTAATTATGTCACCATCACCACTGGTGCTGTGGAGCAGGCACTGGGGAAGTCCCAGACTGGGCCCAGTAGCAGATGGGAACCATTTTCAGGAGCTGGATTCTGGAACTGGATTCAGGAACACACAGATCAGAATCAAAGGCAGAACAGATGGAGTCCTCCTCAGATGCTGGCCACTGAAGAAGAGAAGGAAGAGCCCTTGACCCTCATGATCCCTCAGCTTTATACCAGATGTATATGGGCTGGAATCCCTCATTGGTCAGGGGGTCAACTGCCCTGTCTGCTCCTCCCTGCAGGTGCCACCTTTCACTTTCCTGCACCCCCAATGTGGTACAGAAGATCCAGCAGTGGCCTTGCTCTGCACACCAACCCTTGGCACTAACTCTAACCATGGGGTGTTATCACTGCCAGCAGCAGACACTGTCTGTGAAAACAGGCTGCTGACTTCAGATATTACAGTTAGAAGAGCTTGGCTTAAAAGTAAAATCACTGAATAGAATTGTTCTATTCTCAAACTGGGAGAGTTTCTCTCTCTCTAGTTGCCTTCCTGGGCATGAAAGCTATTCCAGTGCTTGAGCATCCTTCTGGCAAAAATGCTTTCCTTGTGTTTGGTTGCAACCTTCCCTCCTAATTTCTGGCCATTCTTTCTCATCCTCCCATTATGCATCAGTGTAAAGAGTTTGGCTCCATCTTGTCAGTAGTTTTATCATAGGTACCAGAAAGTTGCTAGTAGCGTAACAGCCTTCTCTTTTCCAAGCTGAAAAAACCCATTTCCCTCAGCATCCCCTTGTACCTTGTGCTCCATCCCCTGATCATCTTGGTGGTGCTGTTTAACTTGCTGCATTTTATCAATGTCTTTTTTTTCTTTTTTTTTCTTTCTTTCTTTTTTTTTTTTTTTTTTTTGTAGAGAGGGAGTTCCAAACTTAATGTGGTATCCGAGTTGCCATCTAACAAGTCCTGAATAAAGGGATTGCCTTCCTTTATCAGCTGCCTATGTTCTGCTTACTGCAGTCCAACTTGCTATTAGCTTTACCTGTTGCCAGGGAGCACTGCTGACCCATATATAGGCTGCTTCTACCCAGGTCCTTTTCAGAAAAGCTGCAAACCAACTGAGCAGCATCCAGCCTGTAAAAATGCAGAGGGCTGGTTCATCCCAGGCACAGGACTTTGCTTCTGACATTTTTAAATTACATGAATTCTTCGTCTACTTATTTCTGTAGTCAATATATGTCCCTCTGAATGGCTGCTTTGTCCTTTATTGTATCTTCTGCTCCAGAAGTCTTGTGTCATCAAAGGTATTCAGGAAGGTGCAAAGTGGGAGAGTTCACAGAATAAACCCGGGAAGAAATCCATTTGCAACGGTATTTCCAGTAGATACCATTAACTATTAACTATATAACCATTACCCTCACGACCAAAGCAGCTTTTTCACTGATCCAGTCATGCATCCACACAGAAAATTAGGTTCCATCTTGAATACCACAGAAGAACCTAAAAGTTAGATCAAGTTTCTTTGGGCTTTGTCAAGATAAATTTTCAAGACCTCTAGGGATGGAGATTCCACAGCTTTTATAGGAACCTCTTTCAGAGCTTACCCACTGTCACTGCGAGAGAATTTTTTTTCCCTTATCACTAATTGGAATTTTGCTCCCTGAAATCTTTGATTATTGCCTTTTGTCAGTACAGTTTATAATAAAATCTCCAACACCTAGGTAAGAAGAAATGCTGAATGCAGGGCTCTGTCTGAAAGCCACAGCATTAGACTCTCAGCTTCTAGAGTTGAAGGTTGAAAGGTTCCTTTGTGACCTGCGCTAGATTGTATGATCCTGCTCTGGCAGGGGGGTTGGACTTGAAGGTCTCCAAGGTCCCTTCCAACCCCTGACACCCTGTATGTGAAGGTTCCCATGAGATCCACAGCCCAGATTCCTCTCACAGTAGGTCTTCCTCCATCTTTCAAAGTAGGTCCATAATTTTGAAACAGTTTAATGGGGCTGAACATTTGGAAGGAATGTGAAGGTCTTGGTGCTCTTTGCATTCTCTGCCTGTGGAGTTGAAATATATACCTGTGAGAATACCACCCCAACTGTTAGGCTGTGCTAATTCAGAGCTTAATTCTCACTGATTCAGAAGAAAGGAGGCAGTGTGCTTCTACAACATAACAGATTGGACTCTCAGTTAGAAAGTAAAGCTGAATTTTGATTTCTGCTCCTGGAACTACTTCTGTAGTTTTATGAAAAGATCATGTATTCTAGCCTTGGCTTTCTGTTCAACTGTTAACATCTGTTTTTATATCAGATATTCTTGGACAAAAAGTAGCATCTTAACTCCCTCAGTCTGGAGTTTGGGCAATGGAGTTCTGTACAGTACACATCCATTTGAAATTACAGTACTATAAAAGTATCTTTCATGGATGTTTGGAAACTGATCATTTTCTTCCATCAGATATGCCGCATTATTTCCATGAAGTGGTTTTACTTGTTTTCTTTCCTCTCTTCTGTTCGGCTTCTGTTTGTCATTTTACAAGTCCATTCTGATCATCATTCCTCTCAAAGAGCGTAGAAATCCTTCTTGTCGGTTTATCTTAAAAAAATCATCAACTTTTCTGTTTCTGCATCCAGTTCTAGCTACGGTTCATTATCTAATATAGCTTTCTTTTGTATTGGAAAATATCCTCCATCTGCCTGAATGGGGAAAAAGGACCTTATGGTTCACACATCTGAACATTTTTTTTAATCTTAGATCACTTCTTAAGATCTTATACCGCTGTCATCTGTCCAATCCTTATAGAAGTTGACAACTATACAGTGTTTAAGGCACTTCTAAGAAACCTGCTTTGTTTTGTCTGTCCTCTGCAACTAAAAAGCTTTATGTAGTGGTCAGATTTTGCTAAAATCTTATCAGAAATTATATTTTCACCAGTCCAGCTCTACTGGAACAAATTACAGACATACTCATTTTTCACTGATGTAATTCTTAGCCCAGTGTTATTACAGACTGTGTCTTTCAGGGCTTGGCTTTGCGGTTTGTGAACATCTACCAAAAAATCAGTGAAATCAGATTTTCTCCCCTTTTTATGCTTGCATATACTTCATTCCATTTTCTCTGAGTGCAACACAGTCATTAAGACCATTCAATAAATCCTTCATTCTCTGTGGCACTTAGTAAACTGATTGCAATGCTTGATACAAATTTCTAGACCTTCCACTAACTAACATTTAAATAAAAAAGTGAAGCCATTTCGTACCCTCCACAACCTGTAACAAACAATCAATAGGTCATCCTGACATTGTACACCTCCACTAGAAAAGATAAACTGTTCCAGAATATTGTGTGGAGGATCTGCTTCTACTCTTGACTATTTTACACCAATGGTATCAGCTAGAGACTTTACTAGCACTTCTTGTAATCTCTTCAGTACATATGATAGAAGCCATAATTACTACTGCAGTGTCACGGGTTATTCCTTAATCTCTGTCCATATAGAAATTTCTCCCTGTCTTTTCCTTCAGGGTGGTTTTTATTAGCAACCACAGAATCACAGAATCACAGAATGTTAAGGGTTGGAAGGGACCTCAGAAGATCTAGTTCAACCCCCCTGCTAGAGCAGGATCACCTAGAGTAGGTCACACAGAACACATCCAGGCAGGTTTTGAAGGTCTCCAGAGAAGGAGACTCCACAACCTCTCTGGGCAGCCTGTTTCAGTGCTCCAAAACCCTCACAATGAAAAAAGTTTTTGTGGAACCTCCTGTGTTCCAGTTTACATCCATTGCCCCTTGTCCTATCACTGGACATCACTGAGAAAAGCCTGGCTCCGTACTCCTGGCACTAACCCTTTATATATTTGTAAATATTAATGAGGTCACACTTCTTCAGCTCCTTCAGCCTTTCCTCATAGGTGAGATGTTCCACTCCCTTGGTCATCTTTGTGGCTCTGCGCTGGACTCTCTCAAGCAGTTCCCTGTCCTTCTTGAACTGAGGGGCCCAGAACTGGACA
>JANHGN010020685.1:17974-33850 GCA_024605025.1 Megaceryle maxima | reverse complement strand
AAACAAAAACAAAAGCAAAACAACAATAAAAAAAATCTTCCCTACAAACCAAAACTAATCGTAATGAAAAAAAAAAAAAAAAAAAAAAACCGGGGGGGGGGGGGGGGGGGGGAGAGGCTGATGATATTGATAGTCTGTGGAATCTGGAAGCATGAAGGTTATATATTACTGAGAAAGAAGCAGTGCTTTTAAACATGTTTACATTTTTATAATACTTCCCTCCCAGTTAAGAGTCTAAAATAAAATTGCTAAATCCTAATTTAAGTAAAGGTTTTCAAAGACACAATTGAAAATTATGTTCCATGCGGTTTTACTGGTAGCTGAACTCCAAATTCTGGCAAGAACATGTAGAAATTTGTGCTTTAGACAGGATGGCTCAGAAACCCAGAAAATGGGAAGAGGTAAGTGCAAATCCTTAGACTACACTAACTTCTCTTTTTGCCTTTGAAAACCTGCCTTATGGGCTAATGTGTCCCAAACAACTTTGGCCTATGCCTCCTCTCCAAAATAAATTCCCCTTTCTTCCTGGTTATTACCACCTTCACACACTTCTCTGCTTCCAGAGCTGTAAGTAAAATTATGCATCAGCAGATACAGAAAAAGTATCTTCTAAGAAAATTAGTCCATTTTCCAACAAGTTCACCCTAAATTAGTAGAGGCACTTTTTGCTTATGAGTCTGAATAAAGACTGGAGGTGTCATGTTTTATTTAAAACTTGGAAAAAATATTCTGTCTTGGTCTTTCAATCTGTCAGTTATAAACCAGTGCACATTATAAAGTGGGTGTTGCTTAAGAAAAGACCATATTCTGCCAAATTTATCCATGTAGGAGAATTGTATTGCACAAATAAACAAAACATATTCAGTTTTCTTCATTAAGACTTCTACAGTAGTCATCAGAGTTCCTAGATTTATTTATTAGTGTTAACATATCTATTCAGCACATTTCTGTTTTGTTCAAACATCAGGAAAACTCAACAGGAAAACTCTGATATTTTTGTGTCTACTGTCACTGTGTCTGCCTAAAAAATCTCTGCATCAAGGAAATTCTGTGCAGCCCCTACAAACGGCTTTATTTTCTTTATTCAGGAACTGAACAACAGAAGTCCAATTCTGGGCCAAATATTGTCCTCACTGGATAAATTTGTTAATCACCTCTCACATCTTGTTGATTCAGTGTCAGTCAAAGGCAGTACTACTGCTCACATACTTACAGCTGAATTGTAGCTCTAAGTGTAAGTGTTTTTTTGGATAGTTGCCAGAGTTTCTTGGATCCTTGCCACATCAAGGCCCTTGTGAATACATTTTTCTCATGTAAGCCATATTTTCAGGACCAGACTTACATCTTTCAGCACATTGAAAGCTATATGTAACTATGCAACTGAGGGTGCAGGTGAGTAGGAACACTTCTCTGCTGAGCACTTTTGATTTCTTCCTCTGCACAAATTCAAGACAGGGCCTACAGACATTTCAGCGTTCAAACGTCAATAAGACTGAAGAATCTATTGCCAGGTAAATACAATGTTATCACTAAATATCCCATAGATGCGCAAAAAAAAATAAAGTACAAAAAGTATTTGGTTGAATAATTTAAAAATTGTCTGGGCAACAAAATTTATTAGGCTAATATCAAGTTACATCTTATCCCTATGCTCAGACTATCCTACCATGTATGTTTCATTAAATTACAAATTTATCAATAATCTACAGCCTTACAGGTTTTGCCTCATGTTTTCTAGCTATTTTTGAAGTCTGGCAGCCTCGACTGAGCTCCTAAGGAAACAAGCCCAGATCACTTCCACATCCTATGTGCAGTCGCCAGCAGGTCTGATACCCCAGAGAGTTGATCTACACATGCTCCTAAGAGTTGTGTTTAAGCATCGCTTAGATGTAGTGTTGGGGGATATGGTCTAGGGGAGAACTTGTAGAGTAAATAGTTGGACACAATGATCCCAAGGGTCTTTTTCAACCTAAATGATTCTGTGATTCTGTGAAGACATACTCAGAACAAGGTAGATTGATTTAGTACCATACCTAAACATTTAGTCATGTCAGGTATCCCCAGTCACCAGCTCTATATGTTTTGGAAATGGCATCTATGGGCAATGCTGGGTAAATCTGCACAAATAATGAAAGGGACAATTAAGTCTCAGGTTTCAGATCTAGCCCCTGTGGAACAGGCTCTTTGAGCTTCTGGAAAAATATTCTTTTATGTATATATTCCTTTAATGCAATCTGCAAACTTAAGGCTGTTTTATATGGAGAAAGCTTGGACGACTGCCTTTGGTACTAAGTCCTAGGCAGTGGGTAGTACAAGCCATCCATTCTGTTGGTGGGAGAAGAGCTCAGCTTAGTCTCCACCTGAGGCATGAGTATCGTGCTTTCTTGGAGGGAAGGCCCATGTGACATGAAAAATATAGAAATGGCTTCGAGGTTTGAATGATTATCAAAGAAAAAGAATATTAAATCTTGCCAAATACCACCCCTAAAATGAGCAACCTTTATTCAAAATGGAATATTCTGTATAATATTTAAACTACTTTCTTTTAGCTGAGCAAGTGATGGTTTACTAACAATGCATTAATTAAGAGACAGGAATGTCATTGCAATACCTTATGGAAATAGCACTTAGTTTTAGAAAAATGTCAATATAAGGCAATGGTATTTCTTACCATTTAAGAAGATAAATTTATGAAAATATTGATTGTAATCTTATAGAACATAAAGTGTATATTAAGCTATTTTGCCTACAAATCTGTAGGAATTTGTTTCAAGCCAGTTTTCTTCAGTGTGCTTTAGACTCCAAGGATTCCCTCTTTATTCCACTTGCTCATGAGGAGTTAACAATGCTAGTTTATCTGGCACAAATCATAGGCATTATTGCTTATTCTTTATAGTGGAATGGTATTATGGAATCAAAAAGCACTGGACAGCTCTGCAGCTTAGAAAAATAACATTTCACAGTAATGTTATTTTTAATTTATTAATACATTTTTATTTGTAATTATAGTGATGTAAAAGATGGCATATATACGTAAGATCAAAAAGACTACCAGAATACAGAATATTTCATTTTCAGCATTGCAAATCATTCATTACCTTCAATGTGCTGTTAAAAAGGTAAAAAAGATGGATACATACTGCAAAGGCATCTATGTGACTATGGAGTCTAGTGTATAAAAGTTATTTCTTTGGACTCCATCCAGATATGCAATGGTGACGCTTCCTTCCCACAGGGGTAAATGCACATCTAATATGAATGACAGGAGGGCAGGGCTGCGTGGCCAATTCTCTGTCACATGCCGTACAGTAAATGTGCCACTTCAAAGTTCAGGTGAGCCTTCTTCTTCACTAAATCTGTATCTCTGCTGTCTGAGAAACTGGTGGTTAACAAACTGTGAGTGAAGTCTGAGTGAAGACCTGCTATTTAAAGAAAAAAAGTTTTAAGATACAGTACTAGCATGTGTTAGATAACAGTAACTTACTTAGGAGTCTGAGCTCTGACTCCATGCCCTCCATGCTAGGAAACCTGCATTCCTTTACAACTGGAGGTAACATGTTTGACAGAGTAGGAGCAAACTGAGCAGACATGAACTACTCAAACTCTCTAACTCATCATCTCTTTCATCAGAGCAGAAGCATGTTGAGAAGATAACATAGATGTCTGCCATGCTTCTCTCTGTGATCTTTAGAGGACTGTGACCTTCCAAATATCTGATATGAAATTTTTATTTGACCTTTGATGATATTTCATCTGATCTTTTACAAAAATGGTCATACACAATATTAATCAAGATGAAGGCAGAGGGGTTACCTGTCAGAAGAAAACTTATATTTGAAACACCTCAAAATTCTTTCAGCATTTTAAGGAGTGTCTTTTGCCCTGTTCATCTCTTGAATCAAAGTTGCTTTACAAGAATTCTCTGCTTTACTGGCAATTACATCCCACATACTCTTAATCAGCTTCCAAGGTCAAAACTAAAGTAGAGCAAAGCTTCAACAAGCATGAATTAAAATTATGAATTTATTTAAATTAGCTGTAGATCTGCTAAATGAAATGGAAAAAAAAAAAAAAAAAAAAAGAAATGCTCATTTCTGCCTTAGCAGGAGAGGAAAAGTTAAGACAATGTGGAATTTTAACAGTGTTTCTTTGATAAAATGAAATATATGCTAATTTCTCTGAGCTTTTATGTATTTTTCATTGCTCTGTTGGACTTTAATAGGCTTTTTCATTCTTCGCCTCTTGTACTGGACAATGATATGCAGCATATAAACTCATTCGGTAAGCCAATGTTTCAACACTATTAAGATTTATTTTGATATTGCATTAGATCAGGCACAAATTTCAGCTTATTGCATGAATATTTTCTTCTTTTTGACTGACGCTTCTCTTCTTTGACAGGACTGCTATGCAGGAGAGTTCAACAAAAATTGCTTTCCAGGTTTATGCAGATTAACTATAATGAAGGAGGCTTCCTGATAGGTGCTGGCCCTTCGCCCTATTCAGAAAGTTTTATTTTCTCTTTCTAACACACCCATAAAGAGGGGTCTGAACCACATCAACAAATCCAAACACTTCCTAGTTTGGGATGAGCTTGGATTCAAACCAAGATTTTCAGCTGGGACCCATCTGTAGTTATAACACAATATTGAACAAATCTGCAGTGGTGTAAATTGGCACAGTTTCATGGACTTCAAATGAAGCGTGACAGTTTGCAGGAGCAGAGGGTATGGATAATCTTACCTCTGTAAAGAAAGAAATAAAAGAGGCTAAGGCAATAAATAGATAGAGGAAATATGAAAATCCAGATCAAACTGAAAAACAAAAGGTCTTGAAAATTAGAGGTCTAGTGTGATGCAGAGATAGATACATGTTTGGGAAACATTATAAGAATACTTATAAACAGAATCATAGAATGATTTGGGTTGGAAGGGACCTTAAAGACAATCTAGTTCCAACCCCCCACTAGACCAGGTTGCTAAAAGCCCCATCCAAACTGGCCTTGAACACTTCCACAGCTTCTCTGGACAACCTGTTCCAGTCAGTGCTTCACCACCTCTTTATAAAAAATTTCTTCCTAACATGTAATCAAATCTACCCATTTTCAGTTTAAAACTATTGTCCTTTGTCCTGTTGATACAAGCTGTTTTGGTTTAAGAGTGAACAGACTGAAGGGGGGGACAGGTGGTAACCCCAAGACCCTGAGGAGTCAGAAGGCAGCTGTTATTCCCTCCCCTTCCCTGCCATACTCCATAGAACAAGGAGACAGGGAGTTGGGGGCCTCTTCCTTCCCGGGCTCTGGGAGCTCCAAGGGTATCACATCAGGATTGGGTCTGATTCCACATTACTGGGGAGCAGGTTTTGTGTATAGTTCTGTATACTTCTTCCCTCAATATTCTTTTTTCTGTTTTTCTTCTGTTATTCATTAAATCTGTTATACTCTTAACTTCCAAGAATTTTTTTTTTTCCTCTTTCCTTTTTCCCCTTTTTATCCTCCCCTAAGAGGGAGGGAGCAAGGGGGATAATCCTGCTTTGTGTTTCATGTGGGCTTGCCCTGAGACTTAAACAGAGACAAAGCCATGGTAAAAAATCTTTCTTAATTTCTTCTTATGAATCCCCTTAATATATTGTATGGCTACCATAATGTCTCCCCAGAGCCTTCTCTTCTCCAGGCTGAGCAGCTCCAATTCTATCTGACTGTCCTCATAGGAGAGGTGATCCAGCCCCCTGATCATTTTTGTAGTCCTCTTCTGGATCAACTCAAGCAAGTCCCTGTCTTTCTTGTGTTGTGGGATCCAGAGCAGGATGCAGTACTCCAGGTGGGGTCTCATGAGAGCAGAGTAGAGAAGGAGAATCACAATACTTAACCTGCTGGTCATGCTTGTATTGATGCAGCCCAGGATGTGATTTGATTTATGTGCTTTGAGCACACATTGCTTGCTCATATTCAGTTTTTCACCCACCAACACCACAAAGTCCTTCTCAACAATGCTGTTCCCAATGCACTCATTGCCCAGCCTGTATTTGTGCTTGGGATTCCCCTGACCCAGGTGCAGGACCTTGCACTTGGCCTTGTTGAACTTCACAAGGTTGGCATGGGCCCACCTCTCAAGCCTGTCCAGGTCCCTCCAGATGGCATCCCTTCCCTCCAGTGTGTCAACCGCACCACACAGCTTGGTGTCATCAGCAAACTTGATGAGGGGGATCAAGTGCCCCACTGTCTGTGTTGCTGACAAAGATGTTAAACAGCACTGATTGCAATACCAACCCCCGAGGAACACCACTCATCAATGGTTTGGCCTTGTCTAAGTGCTTGTCTGTAGAGCACATATTTATACCCACTGTGTACCACAACACTTAGCAATTCTCATCCTTCAAACAGTTCTGAAAATAACTAAATTCCTATAAAATTATTGTGAAGAAGATTAATTATCTACATTTTTATAGTCACCAAGCCTGACCAATGTGAAATAACTTTACTGAGTTTAGAGAAACAAAAAAGTTCCCGATCAGGGATGGAAATCAGAGATTTCTAGATTTTCTCTTACACCTCTTCTGACCTCACTGAATTGTATTTTTCACTCTATGGATCTGAATCTGCATACACATTTTTGTGGTTGAAGATGGATATGTTTAATTATTTGAATTTAACATCCCAGATTCAGATTTGGAACATTAAATAAAATATTCACAGGAACTCTGTATTTCCTTTGCAACAGAACTAAGTCTAAAAGAAACCATGTATAATTTTCATACACGCTGTTTTGCCATGTAATTTATCATGTGTTGTTTGAAATGAATAGGCATGCTGTGGCTGTCCCACTCATCTCTTACGACATGCTTGGATACAAATACTTTATTTCTTTGGGACTCCCTTAATAAAATTTGCTAATATAAATTTGTTAATATAAAATCACTATTATAAACAAGCCTCTTTCTATTTTTTACAATCTTTTTATAGTACTACTATAAAAGATTTTAGTTGTATCTTAAATATTTTCTTCTAGCTTGCCAATTTTAATTTCAATGCAAAATAAGGAAAAAATAAGAAAACCTAAAAGCCAAAAAATGCTTTGGAGTCCCATTAAGCCACCAAGTGTGTCAGATCTTTTTTTTTTTTCACATTTTTTTAGAGCTTTGCTGAATATCAGCTCTTTCATTTCCTCTGTGAAACAGTTTGCTTTTTTCTTTACTTCTGCCTTGTACACTGCAACCAGTTGCCATCCTCCTGCCTGGACCATTACATGTGCTGTGTAGCACACTAATGTTCACATTCAGTAGAGATGCCTCAGAAAACACTCATGCCTGCTGTTCACACAGCATCAGTCCTGATTAGTCCCAGAGCACACCTTCCATGTACTCAGCTCCTTCAGGGGTGATCCCAATCACCATGCAGACACATTTTGGAAATAAAACAGTTAAAATAAAAAAGTGATCCATGCTCAGGTGCCTGAGCACTCATGGCTGAGAAGAATTGTCTAGAGAATCATTTAGAGTTAGACTTGGGTTAAAGGTTTCATCCAAACACTGTTCACAGTGATATTTAGAAGATGATTGCTGCTAAGAGATCACAACCAAATGGACAAGCATGTTGACAAGCATCAGTGAAAGCAGGCAAAATAACCATTTCCTCCTCAAATAAGTCAATTATAACCTTTTCTTGTCATAAAACTGCCAGTTGATCTAATTAAGTAAAGACAATGAAAATTCAAATCTGGGACCACAGATCTATAACAATATATGCCATAGTCTATGTAAAATCTATTCTGCCTTTATAAGGGTTTGATCTGAACTATTAAAGCCTTAACAGGGACTGGTTTATACAAAGTGTAATAAAACATGCTTGCACATCTTAAAATGCCTTAAAATTAATCTTAAAATGAATAAAACACATTTAAAAAATGACATGTTGCTTTCTTACTGTATAATATCTGCTTTTAGGAGGAAAAAAATGTGCTTCTGTTGAACTATTGAACTGTTTCCCAAATACTCCTTGAGATGTGGAGACTCCTTCACCTGTTCATTCCTCTTAAGTACATCCAGTCTGGCAGCATAGATAACCTCTGTGCACCTGCTCAAAGCTTAGCTTTTCAGGTTACACTTTTCAGCCTAGTTAGCTGGGTATTTGTCTGAAGCAGTGTGCAATGTATTCATATGCATGAAAAAAGGGCTCCAGGCAGCAGTCTTGTGACACAAGCATACCCTAAACAAGTTGGAAAAATAAGCATTACTTCATTTGTGGCCTAAAACAAATTGGGTAACACAGCCCGTGGAGTCAAGGCTAGGTAGGGAAAGGTGAACTGGATTTTTTCTCATGTTGCGTATCATCTAAACAGTTTTTCAGGAAAGCATAGATCCACACACATACAAAAAAGGATGGAGAGATACATCATCCTTAGCTGTAACAAATATATTTAAGTGACAATTGTGTTAAAAAAAAAAAAGAAATTTTCTATTCCCCAAAAGACTTAGACATCTAATTGTTAGCTCATCTGCCATTAAAAGTGCAGACCTTTAGAAACTCTCATATAAGCCTGCCTGCAATTACATAAGCAAAGTACAGACACCAGCCTTCAGCAGATTCTGGAAGTAAAGCTCTCACTCTGCTCTATTAGGGCTGTTCCAGTTTGTGTATCAGGAGGTAGTATCCCCTGGCTGCAGGATGTTTAGGTGAATTTATCTTCAAGTTTCTTTGTAGCTGGGACCAACATTACAGTGATAAGCACAAAAAAATCCAGTAAGTGAAATGAGTGGTTTGTAAGAACACAGTCCCTGCCCCTGCAGAAAACAGGACTACCCTTTTAAAGGAAATGGGTAATTCTGGAAGGCTACTGGATGCTCTGAGATGCACAAAAATATACCCAGATTTTCAGTGAACTATCTAAAGGAAGCAATAGTAGTGTCATATGAGTGGTACTGTATTAAGAAAGGGGGAAAAGTGATGTGACTAGAGGAGTTGTTAGTCATCTAAATGATGTGCAGAGTTTAAGAAAACAAGCATTAAGGATAAAAAAAAAAAAATAAAAAGAAAAATATATAACCATGTAGACAGATATGGCAGATGATTGCTAGATAGGTAGATGAATACATCTATACGTTAATCTATAGATGAATGTTCTATATATCTGTTAAATTCATGTATGTAGCCTGTCTTTGAAAAGGCAGCTTTCTCCTTACAGAAATGTCTGTGGCACATCTACTTTGTCTTGATCTGAGTTATTAACTGTATGATGCTGTAATTAACTCCATGATATTGTAATTAACTGTGTGATACTATTTTACATGAGAAATTTTTGGTTAAACTGGAGAAAACACTGATTACCAAAAGAACAGGGGCATAAAAAGGGACCAGAAATTTTTTAATGCTGCCACAATAACTAAGCATGGGATGGAAAGTATTTTACTGCAGGGAGTTTCCCACTGCTCTTCCCAGGCATGGATTCTTAGAACTGATTTTGTTTAATGCCTTTGGTAAAAAAGAGTCAGTTCAGTGCTAATATTTCCTAGTGATACAATGTTGGGAGGAAATATGACTCTAAAGGATGACTGGGAAGAAGCACACAGGAAGAACTGTGTGACGTTGTAGGCTGGAGTAATTGAAATTCAATACTACAAAATGCAAGGTCATGCACTTACGGACTAATAACAAAAGCTTCTGCTATGGGCTAAGAGCTCATTTGTTAGAAATGACTGAGGAAGAGAAAAACCTGGGTATATTAGCAAGACACGGGATAACTATTAACTATCAAAGTAATGCAGTTGCAAAAACCAATGTTATCAGTAGCAGTATTTCCAGTATGGATAAGGAAAAATTAATGCCATTGAACAAATGGAGATACAGTCAGTTCTGAGTTGGGAAAATCTCATACAGGTCTGATTAGCTCTAAGAGAAACTATAACCAAAACTTGGACACAAAGAGGTTGTGGTAGGGGAAGAGAGAGAGGCTATATGTAATGGGGAGCAATGAGCAGGTTCCTGCAATAGGGAATTGGCTCCAGCCAAAACAAAACAGCAGTAGCAAACATAACTTTAGGATAAAATTCAAAATTAAAATCAGTAGAGCAGTGAAGCACTTAAACAATTTCTGTCAGTAGCAGGATCTGCTGAGATGAAATTTGACCAAATAATGGAAAGACTTATGTAATATGTATATATAAGATTATTTGTAATATGAGGAACGAGGACCTGATAGACCAACAAGCCTTTTCCAGACTTCATTTGGAAGCATTTCTTTTTCTACAGTCCTCATGAGAGCTGCAGTAGCTGCCTTCCCTTCCTGTGCTCCTGAGACAGGGTGCACTGAGAAGCAACGTTGGTGTAACATGATGCAAATCTCCATGGCTCTGTGCATTGCGCTCTCCCAGGACAGACCTGCAAGTCATCTGCTGCAGCTGAAGCCAGAAGGGTCAGTGTCACAGAGGCACAGAGTCCTGCTGCAAAAGGGAGGGAAAAGTCCTGGTGTAGGAGGAATCCTCTGTACATGGGATGCAGATGAGAGACTCCTCCTACAGCTGAAAAGGAAAGTTCACTTCTGCAGAATGCTTGCAAAGATGTGAATCAGAACTCTCTGCTGGCTACTTTACATAGGTACTTAGTTTTCAAACAATTTGTAGCATTAAAACAATTATGATTGTATATTAACATGATCCTGGTCTTTGGTGATAGTATTTTCAGAACATGTCAGTGCTGCTTTCAATGTTTCTATTCCTTCTTCATACTTACTGCTATATATAGATTTTTTTTTCCTTTTACCACAAGCAACTCAACTGAGAATTGTTATTATAGACATGTTGCTGAAGGTATTTATTTTTTTGCAAAACAATAATCATTCACTCTAGGCTGGGTATGGGCATGTAGACCCAATTCGAGTAACTCGTGAGTTTTCACAGGATTAAATGTATAAGGAAATACTGTTCAGAGTACCTGAGGGTTGTAGACTTGAAGTTGTGATGTGAAGTTTGACAAACATAAGCAAAATAAAAGTGATTCCTCTAATACAGGATTATGTTAGATGCCAGATTCTGTGAAACATAAATGTACTGCCAAGGCATTCAGTGCAAGGTATGGTTTATATGCCTCCAAAGGCAGTGTGTTAGGAAGTGACTGGGGCCGGATTAGAGAAAGGATATGAAACATTGTAGCTGTAAGTCACTAGTTCAAATCCCCTCTAGGGTACAAGTGAATAAGCACCTAGAGTGCTGGAATTGATAGAGTTTGGGCTATGGTTGATCTTAAAGTTATGTATGTGCTTAACAGCTTTGTTGGACTGAGGCTGAAAAGTCAATGTTATTTGTTGGCCCATGTGAAATAAGTTGATGTCCCTGATTCAATCCCACTAAGTCAGCACCAAAGGATTAAACAGCAATGAAGTGCTTTTGCACATCTGGTGCTTCTCCCACTGGAGCATGGCTGAGTGACAGATGGGGAAAAGCCATACCTGCCTTGGGTAGACAGGATTTTAGTCTCTAGTGCTGTAAATCTGGCACCTGTCACAAGCACTAAAGCTCACATTACATAGGACAAACATGGAGCTTTGTTTTTACTTAAATGTTTTCACAGCTACATCTAATCGATATACTCTTCTCTTTGTTGTAGAAAGTAGTAATTAACTTTCTGTTCAACACAAGCACACTCTCAAGATGGCATAAAAGTCTGAAGAAGAAGAGGAAATACATTTTTCCCTAAACTAATCAGTGTCCTTTGCCAAAGTCTTGCAATTACTGAGATTACAAAGAACAAAACAAAACAAAACAAAAAAATCAGTGTAGGATATCTTCCTTTTGTTACAAAGAAATAATAAGGCAGTAACAGAAAGTCCAGGGAGACCCTGGTCAAGCATTCATCAGGGTAATGCTTTCAGTATTACATGGGTGGAATTGTGTACTCACTGTAGGATTAAACAGCAATGTCACAGTTTTGTGATTTGCCTCTGGAGAAGGAAAGGAGATCAAGAGCTTTTATCGTGTTCAGGTGCAAGCCACAGGAAATTAGGCTTGCTTTATAGACCATGATTTCCTGACTATACAAGCATAACAATAATTAGAAATCTTGCAGAGGAGATTATATACTGCAAATGTAGTTGTTTACCTCTACATCAGTATTGTGAGATGAGTTTTCCAATACAGTTAGTTACCCTGTGTATTTTTCCTATCTGAAATAGGAAGAAAAAAGTATATGTATTATGAGATCTCATTCTTCTAAAGCTGTATGGTACATGAAGCCAAACAGATGTCATCAGGCAATAAAGAAAATTAATTATCATATAAGAGGTGGCAAAATCAGCCTGTAACTTAATGAAGGTTCAGGAAACAGTATCATTTATGTGGATATGCCATTGATATCTCTATCTATTATCTATCTATCTATCTATCTAATTTATATCTATATTCCATTTTCTGTAGCTTTTTGATTGAAAATTTCCTGTAGACCAGAGCCACCATAGCATCCCAAACTCATGCTGTTCCTGGAAGACAAATCTGGAGACATTAAAAACAGCCACACAGCCTAACAACATAAAAGTCAAAGAAGATATATATGTGAAATAATACTTGGGTTATAAAGAGACAGGGGATGTTCTGTATTCTAAGGGGATATTACCTGGTTGTGAAGCATCTGAAAAGCTTTTTACAGAAAACCAGAAATACTATTTAGAGGTGAAGAGATAAACCAAGCTCTGTAGAACCAAACTTGAAAACATCATGCAAATCATTCAGACAACTGAAATGAGAAATGTCAAAAGCACATTTCCTGTTTATGTAGTAGCTACCAAAAGTTTATTGATGACCATAACACTTATGTGGTGTACCTACCACACGTGAGTATTTTCAGATTTTCATCCACTGTGTGGCATTGTGTTTTGAAAATATGCAAATAGAGAATATCCTTACTGCAATAATCATGTCCAACAAATTAAGACAGCTTGTCAGATTCCCATGTGTTACCTTGCAAGCTTGCTTTAATTCAGCCAAGCCGTTAGATTGTTTTAGGAACACATTGTGCATATTATTTAGGCACATGCCACCAAAAATAAGACACTTAAGCATAACTGACAGCTGCCTTATCATGCAATGGCAAGGTGTGTGTCAGAGACAGTTCAACAAAGAGAAGTCATTGTACAAAGTAATGATAAGAAGATTTCCAAAGAATAAAAAAAATAGTCTTATTAAAATTCTGTCTGATTAGCTTAACCAGTGAGTTTGAACTGAAAAGGTAAGTTCTAATGGTTTCCCTTCCTTTGATTAATATATAGGTAGTCATTTATCAGCCTTTGGTTTGATATCCCACAATGCAGATCTCATTGCTCACTATATTTTCATTAGTTTTAATATTAATTATGATGTAATCATGATATATATAAAACAGTATTAATCTCACCTTCTTTAATGATCTAATATCTAGGCATCCACTTGTATCACCTCAGAGCTCATTATCACTCTCTGGAGGACAATTTATGCTGTCAGCTTTAGGTACAATTTTCTCACATGAAGCAACCTGAATGATGCACTTTGATAGACCCCTAACTTTTAAATGGCTAAAGTGAGATGAATGCTACCCATAGGGACAACTCCTTCATCCTGTGAAGGGGAACATGGGGTGACCTCTACAAAAAGAATTCATTAGAGTGGTTTAAAGAATAAAGATGAAATAATTACTGGTACCTTCCAAACCACTGGGAGTTCTACTACCATCCTCACTGGAGACAGGAGGTCATCCTGAACCTCTGTATGAAATCATTGCAGTTTTGAATTGGATGACCACTTGTAGAAGGCCATCACACACTCCCCACTTTTCCTGATAACAGCATCATCATGAAGAGGAACGTGATTTCTGAATCCATTACATCATCTTGGAATCAAATTTTCAATCCCTTTTTGGCAACAACAATTTGTAATGAATGTAGAAGTTGGGCTGCATGGTAAGGGCTGAGACCTTTCTGAGCCTAATATCTTTCATGTGTTCTCCATCTGTAAACAAAGATACATTCATGATAGCAAAACTACACATAAAGTATACTGAACGCTACAGTACTGGAAGAAAATGAGACAGAGCATGGGTGTTAGTAGATGACATAAAGCTTCATGTTGGACTTTAACTGGGGAGTGAAAAGAATGCAGAAGATGTCTCCTGAACTCATAATGTTTTAGAATAAGATACATAAATAAATATGCTCTGCATATTGGGATTACATTTTTGTTTTCTTCTGATAGCTCCCAAAATAGTTTTGTATGTTTCACAAGTATTATAAATTATTTTCACATTCATCTGCAAGACGAGAGGCTCAAAAATACTGACCACTGTGATGTACCTGCCTGTTCTCTCTGCTAGAAGATCTCTTTCAGTAAAAATTAAATTAATTAATCTGATTTTTTTTTTACTGCACAAGACAAGGGAAACTGAAATGGTCCATGGCAATATTGTTGTAGTGGAGGTGGTAAACTTTAGGTGTGGGACAGTAACAAGCAGCCAGGCCAATGTTTTAGTCCTGAAAATACTCCACATTCAGGACCCATTTTCCTGAGAAGCATTAAGCAGAAGAATTAAAAGTCATGTGAGCAGGCCCCTGTTGTGGTTGTTTTACACAGACCACTGTGGAACACTCAGCACCTATAAAAAACTATTTACTCTTATGGCTAGGGAAATCATTCTGACTTAAGAAGAAATTCATACATCAGATTCATTTTAGTGAAAATTTCAAAGTCAGCATTTAAAATTTGTCTCTCTCATCTAATTATGTCAGGAGTTTTGTACCAGCAGTTTTGTGTCCCAAGAAAGAAGAAAGAAAAAAAAAAAAAACAACAGAGAAGAGAAGAGAAGAGAAGAGAAGAGAAGAGAAGAGAAGAGAAGAGAAGAGAAGAGAAGAGAGAGAAGAGAAGGAATTATCCAGTTTTGTGGCAAGGAGTGCAGGGACACAAAGGGAAGCCAGCAGGAATTGCCTGCTCATTCCCCTCCTGGAAGACAGGGAATTCCAGGAAAGCAATGAAACCAGCTGCCAAGCTGTGCTATGGGCCTCAGGACAAGGTGGCAGCTGAAAGCTATCTCTAGATGCAGCTGGGGAATTGCTGGGGATTTTGACAGGTGGCTTGAGCAAACTCCACAGGCTGCATTGAGCCCAACTCCACTGATGCTACTCTGGGTGTAGCCAGCTTTGTATAATGAAAGACTTCTCCGACAAGCAGTGTCCATCTGGCACAGATCACTGCCATTAGATTCACTTCCAATGAAAGAAAGAAATGGCCTTTAATCTTGCATTGCAAAACACCATAAGCATTTTCATTGATTTATTTGTAGCTATAATGAGTGAAGGACTAGTTTGACAAAAAAAATTTCTGTGATCATTTTGAAAGACTTGAATTGCAACTATGGTATGGTTTATCAACATTTATGTTAAAAAATGTTCCAGAGGACATTTGCAACTATAGATAATGGTACTGATGTTACAAAAAAGAAATGTTATACAGTTATGCATTTTTGTTAAACTGTATTTCATAATCGTAACTGAAGGAATATTATTGTGGACTAACTTGCTCATAATTTCATCATCATACATGTTCCCCCCCCCCGACTTTCCCATGATGATGAAAAGTTATGGGAGAGAAGAATAATTATTTTAATTTTTAATATGTGTTCTATAATGTATGTGTTTTTCAATGCACTAATATGGTGCTTTACAAAGCAGGATAGTTTACTGATGGATGCATCAATTTTTAAAGTGAGCATTAATATTTTATATGTTGCTGTATAAAAGGTGTACACATGAAGCTCACAATTCTGCAACTTCTTGGATATCTTTATCATAAACCTTCAGAAGAATCAGATACAAAATACTTATTTAGTTTGTCAGATTGTATCATGTACTGACAAAACTAACATCTTAC
>JANHGN010020681.1:0-20707 GCA_024605025.1 Megaceryle maxima | reverse complement strand
GACCAGGACCAGGACCAGGACCAGGACCAGGACCAGGACCAGGACCAGGACCAGGACCAGGACCAGGACCAGGACCAGGACCAAAAGCAGTCAAAGACCCAGGGCTGAGCTTAAATAGTGCTTTGGGTGTGGGCAGAGGGTGTGGGTGGAGGTCCCAGGTGACTCTGGCCAAGGCCAGTTACAGTGATTGCTCTCCCTGAAACATCAAGGAGAATGTTGGGGGTTTTTTCCCCACCCAGTGCTCTGAACACAGCTGCAGCACCACATCCAACCTTCTCTGAGCTATCCTCATGCTCTGAACATGGAAGGATGGAGCAGAACAGAGCAATGAGCTTCTCTGTTGTGTGTTAATGATCCTCAGTCTTCCTGAGTCACGTAGAATAAGGTGCTTCTGATGTCACGTTCTCTGTGTCTTGGGGCAATTGTCCAGATGCCCCTAATTTCTATGAAAACTCCATCAGAAACTTTGATTAGAAGCTTTATAGCATGTAATTTCACACCAGCTTAAAGCTGGTTTTAACTGGTTATCGTTACACTAATTATTTATTACAGTTCTTTCAGGAAGCCCACACTTTACAAAGATGTTTATTTCACACCATAAAATGTATTCACTTCATCCTTACACAAACCACACGTTCTTCCAGAAACTGTGTCCTTCATGAAACAGAAAAGATGTGTCTCAATTAAATGTTACAAAACCTTTGTCACCTGGTTTCTTTGGAGCATCTTCCACCACTAACCACGCGATGACATATGGAAGAGGCAGCACTCAAATCATGGACCTGTTACTGAGTGACCAAAAGAGGAAAAGATCAGTAGGTGTGAAGACAACACATCCCATGAAGGTTTTGGATGGGTCATGCTTCTGGCAACGTGCTAATGTACATGTGCCTGTCATCAGCTCAGCTCCAGGTCCCCAGAGCCAGCACCGTGGCTTTGTGCTTGCTGATGGTTCTTCCATAACATTGGTCAGAAATGGCATCTGAGGTCACAGCTGGACCTTCATCACATTCCACCCGGGTCATTGACATTGAATCAATGTCTCCTTCATGGTAGGGTCACCTCTGGCAGCATCCTGCAAACCTTCTCAGCTCCTGCAGCTACAGACAACTGCAAAGGTCTCCTTTGCAGAGGGGACCTCACCGGTGCCTGTCCCACCAAAGCAAGAGCAGGTTTAATCATAGAATTCTTGGGGGTTTTTTCCTATTTTGAATAATTTAAAGAAAAATGTTAGGAAAATTCAGAGGGTCTGGGCCATGTTGCAGCTCTCCTTATATCACTGACTTAACCAACTCCTCCATTCCTTTGTTATTTAGAGAGACATCCCTGCCCATGGCGGGGAGGTTGGATTAAATGATCTCTAAAGTCCCTTCCAGCCTAAGCCATTCTATGATGATTTATAGTATTAATTAAATATATTATTATTAATCTATATTATTAATTATTATCAAGCAGGCAATGGAAATATTATTCATTCTTTGCCTCCAGTTCAAGCATCCTTTTTGTAGGCAATATTTGCCTTTGACACAACTTAGACACAAACCACCGTGGGTACTGTTTAATTTTGCTAGGAACACGCTGACAATTAATGTGATTAATTACTGAAGGCTCACGCCACGGGTAAAATAAACCCAAGCTCTTTGAGGAGAACCATTCACTACACTTAAAGAAGTCTGAAGAGAACTATTTACTAGTTGTCCATACCCTGTTACTCGCTGTATCATCTCCTTCTCTTTAAGCAGGGCAGTAATGACCAATAACAAATGAATGGTACCTCCAAAGTACCCAAGAGCTGCAAATGAGTTTTCAAAGCCTGGCTAGATGCGGCACCAGCTTTCGCACCCACAACCTCCTCAGGGCCCCCTTCACCTCCGTGTTCCTCAGGCTGTAGATGAGGGGGTTGAGGGTGGGGGTCAGGACGGTGTAACAGACTGAAACCAGCTTTGCCCAATCCCGCAAACATGCCTTGAGAGGCCAGAGGTAGGTGAACATCCCTGGCGCATAGAAGATGGTGACGGCAGCCAAGTGGGAGGTGCAGGTGGAGAAAGCTTTAAGCTTCCTCCTGGCCAAAGGGATCTGCAGGACGGTGTGGAGGATGTAGGTGTAGGAAACCAGGATCATCAGGAAAGAGCTCAGGATGTTAAACGCAGCACTGGAAACCTGAAAGATCTCGTTTGCACGGGTGTCAGAGCAGGAGATCTGCAGAAGGGTGGGCAGCTCGCAGAAGAAGTGGTTGATGCTCTCAGACCGGCAGAAGGACAATCTCCCCGCCAGGACAGTGTGCACCAGGGCACTGAGGAAGCCTGTGGTGTACACCAGCACCATCATGCCGTAGCAACGTGCCCTGGACATGATGATGGCGTAAAGCAGTGGCTTGCACACGGCCACGTATCGGTCGTAAGCCATCAGCCCCAGAAGGAAGCACTCGCAGATGATCAGAGCAAGGAAGAAATAAACCTGGGCAAAGCAACCCAAGAAGGAGATGTGGCTTCTCCCCAGCAGGAAGGTCTCCAGGGCCTTTGGGATGATAGTGGAGGAAAGGCAAAAATCTATAAAAGATAAGTGGGTCAGGAAGAAATACATTGGGGTGCGGAGCTGGGGGTTGGCGTTGATCAGCAGGATCATTGTCAGGTTCCCCAGAACCATTAGAACATAGAGGGTTAAGAAAGTCATGAAGATGGTGGTTTGTAGCTCTGGGGCACTGGAAAAGCCCAACAGGATGAAGCCAGACAAAACAGTGAGGTTTTCTCCAGCCATCATTTCAAGGAGATGAATTTGCACAGAAATAAAATGTATGGGTGAAATAAATCCCCAGGAGAGAAACGTTGTGGAAACATCAGAGTTTAAGCCATAAGTTCAATGCAGTAGAAAACAGTGGGGTTTTTTGTTTTGGTTTGGTTTTTTTTAGAAAAATACAAGGCAACTAATTTCTGCCCGAGCTTTGAAGTCAAAGAGGTGGAGGAGGTAATTACACAGTCAGGTGTTAGAATAATTCTGACACTCTAAAAAATATCAAAATATTGATTCAGGTGTAAAAAGTCAAAACCCGCCCAATTGCAGAAGACAAAAGATTCTCATTCTCACCACTCATTAGTGGAAGTCTTGAGGTTTAATTTATTTTTTCCCTTTCCTTTTCTTTTCCCTTTCCCTTTCCTTTCCTTTCCTTTCCTTTCCTTTCCTTTCCTTTCCTTTCCTTTCCTTTCCTTTCCTTTCCTTTCCTTTTTCCTTTTTCCTTTTTCCTTTTTCCTTTTTCCTTTTCCTTCACTCTTTTTCTTTTTCTTTCTTTTTCTTTTTTTTTTCCCTTTCCTTTTTTTCCCCCCCTTTTCCTTTTTCCTCTCTCCTTCAGACTAGATGTGTGCTCTTCTGTGGCCTCCTTAGTTCTGGTGCAGCCTTTTCGTCATGAAAAAAAGCCATGTGCTTGAAATGGGTTGGGTGTTTTAATTTCTAAACGTATCTGGTTTTGAAGAACCCCCACCGTGTGTTCTGGAAGGGTGTGGAGCAGTGGGATTGTCTCCAGCAGAGCTCTGCTGTGATAGCAGTGAGATTTCTACAACCAACTCCACTATCCACCTAATAGTGTTTAAATATATCATATATGACCTAAACTTTTCACAGCTTCAGCCAAGCTGTTCCCATCTCCCTATTTCAGCCCCTCTGCAGACAAATTATCTGATGGAAGATCTATCCACAGACATCCACATCTCAGCTGAGATGGCCCTAGCTCAGTTGTAGCTGGAGTCAGGAGCGAGGGTTTTTTTTTTTTGGAGCAACTCTGCTGCTAGGGCACACAGCTTCACCTGGCAGATTGATTCAGGTGGATGCTCTTGGAGAGCTCAGATGGGTTTCCTTCAGATGCAGCTCCACCAAGACATCCTGGCCATGAAACAGCATCTGCTCCTCCAGAATAGGTTAAATTAAAAAAATAAAGAAGGCTGCAGTGAGTGTAGGAGGGTAATTAAGTCCCAGCACCACTTGTTTCACTCTACAGACCCATAGATCTTCTTGGTCAACATCACTTGGTAATGGAGATGTGGCTCCATCTGGACAACTTGTACCCTTGAAGCATCTATGTCTCTCTGTTGACACCGATTTTGTCACTGGGATTAAATCTGTTGTGTCCTAGAGGTGACGTTTCCATCCCATAGAGATGACCTGTGGTGAGCAGCTCCTACATGAACTGGCAGCCCTGGAGGGGCTGAAACAGTTCAAGGTTAAGAACTTCCTAAATATTTAAAAATATGTAAATAGTAAATCAATTCTTTTCAATAATAAAAATAGTTAAAATCTTGCCAAGTACAGATGGAGCTACTCCCAAGCATGAGCTGCAGGACTTCACAGAGCAGAAGCTTTTATTCTGAATTTTCTTCTCATCCCAACAGGAATGTGGGAAGCTTCAGCCATATGAACAAGACAGAAGCATTAATTAGGCTTTTTTTTCTGTTGGCTTTTGTTTTGGTTTCACTTGGTTTTGGTTTAGCTTTGCCAATTGATCATTTGAATACAGAAATTTCAAATAATTACTATTGTAACATGTACAACCAAAAACCAAAAAAAAATCTGCTTCTTCTTGTAACTTATTGCACCGAGTCCAGCTCCCACGAGGAGGGCACGTTTTTCAGCTGTCGCTCAACAGCAATGTATTTTTTTGCAACACGAAGCACAAACCTCTGAAGAGCTCGATCGGTGGAGTCACCGTGGAAGCAAAGTGTTGTGAGATGTTACGGGGTGAGGGGGTAGGGGCAGCCTCAGCCCTCTCCTACCACCCACGCTGAAAAGCCTTCCAAGCACACGAGAGGCAGCACCAGCTGGAAATGTCAACACTTTGCTTTTTACCTGCTTGCTTCCAAGGAGAGGTGTTGGTAGAAGTGGTGCCTGCAGCAAATTGAGGAGCTCATTGATGAGTCAAAGAGATGTCTGGGAGCAGGTCACCCAGGCTGGCTGTCAGAGGGGTTGGATCCCAGGTGAAGTGGGACCTCAGATGTTTGTGCAAACCATGCTCCCTCAGGACCCTCCTCCAGCTGATCATTATTTTGACCTGCTCAGCAAAACCGCCTTTCCATTTCCACCCCCAGAACCTTTCTGACTGCACCAGCCCCTCCCAGAACATCTCTCCCATTGGGACCTCCCCAGGCTGCCCATGCCACCACTTGGTCTTGCAGAAAGACAAGACCAGGGCAGTTTGTTTTTTATTTATCAGACTATCACAACCATCTCTGTTTTGGTCTTTCCCTGAGGAATCCCTTTATCACCACCAGGGAAAGCTGATGCAGCATCTGATGTTGCTTTGAAGGGTGCTGAAAACAAACCCAACAGTGAGAGTGCTTTGAGTGTGGCCATGGAGGGGCCTCTCCAGCAGATATCTTTATTTCCACCCTACTTTACGGAAGACTGCACAATAGTTTGCTCAAAAGCATCATTTTAACACAGCTGACTGGGGGATAGAAGAGAATTAACTCAGATTTACCAGTTTTATTCTGATGAATCTGAACGCCAACATTTCCTGAAAGCTTTTGCTGAATCAAGAGACATCATCAAACCCTTAGTCCCAAAATTCAATCATAAATTTGTCCCAGACATTTAGAAAACATAAAGGATGGGGCAGATGGGAGAGAACACCAGGCTATGAAAGTGTGGGGAAGCACCACAGAGAAGCATCTCAATGGCTTTAGATGTTCTTAATGGGGATTTGGTTTTCTGCTGGAAGACACCAGAATGTTAGTCCTAGAGATGCCCTCGAGGTGGGTAGAAAAGGAGTTCCCTGTGGTTTTTAATTTCTTTCTTCCCCATTTAGAACTGTGCTAAAACCAAGGCTTGTGACGTTCACTTGGGAAGATCACTTTGTGGTCTGGAGCTGAAACCCCTGGAAAAAATCAGTTAACATCATCCTAATTCCAGGAATATTTCCAGAGGGTGTTTGTTAATACGGATTAATTTATTATATATATAAATTAATATAGAAAGATCAGACAGTGGCTGGTTTGATGTCAGCAGGGCAAAGCCACCACCTGCATTCTCCCTTTTGCTCTCTGAAAAATGAAATGAAGTTGACTGTTAATTTTTCATAATATTTCAACAATAAGTATTTTTTAATAATATTTTAATAATCAGTAATATTTATTTCATCATACTTAAATAACATTTACTTTGGATAACAGCTCTCTGCCCAATACACAGTCAGGTCTCAGGCTTCAGCTGGGGAAAATCCCATCCTAGCACAGCTCATAGACCTGGTTCAAGGAGAAATGTGTTTTCCAGGTGTCCTGCTTCTAGGTGCCTTTAGTCCCTGCTTCTAGAAGGTGCAATATCTAACCCTCCTTGCCATGACAAGGTAGCCCTCTCCTTGCAGCTGACCAGGAACTATGTATGGACAAGGAGGAGAAGACTCTGTCTTTTGCTTTCCTCATGGCATTCTTCACGTCTGTGTTTCTTAGGGTGTAGATAAGTGGGTTCAGTGTGGGGATTACAATGGAGTACAGGATGGAGACCATCATATCATCCTCCAAGGAGTGTCTGGAGCCGGGGCGCAGGTACACGAAGAGGCAGCTGCCGTAGTACAAAACAATGGAGACCAAGTGAGAGGCACAGGTGGAGAGGGCTTTGTGGCGGCCAGCCATGGAGCGGATCCTCAAGACAGTGGAGAGGATCAGTAAGTAGGAGACTAGGATGAAGACTGTGGTGCTCAGTGCGTTGAATCCCACCACGGCAGAAACCATCACCTCGTTGACATGGGAGTCAGAGCAGGAGAGGGCTAGCAGCGCCCGACCGTCACAGAAGAAATGATTGAGCCTCTTGGTCGGGCAGAACGGGAGACAAAATATGGAAACCGTGTGTATGGTGGAGCTGATGACACCAGCTAAGTAGGCACCGGCCAACAGTTCAGCGCAAAGCCTCTGGGACACGACCACAGAGTAGAGCAGGGGGTGACAAATGGCCATGTAGCGATCATAAGCCATGGCAGCCAGCACATAGCACTCGGTGGTGGCACAGGCTGCAAAGGAGAAGAACTGAGTGGCACATCTAATGAGGGAAATAACCTTCTTCTCCACCAAAATATTCACCAAGGTTTGAGGGATGATGGTGGAGGAGAAGGAGATGTCCAGAAGAGACAAGTGGCTTAGGAAGAAGTACATGGGGGTGTGCAGGCAGGAATCAATTCTGATTAACATAATTACCCCCAGATTTCCTGCTAGAGTGACAACGTAGATAGTGAGCAATAAGACAAAGCACATCCCCTGCAGGTCTTCCCGGTCTGTGAAGCCCAGGAGAATAAACTCAGATGTAAACGTATCATTATCATCAACCATCCTGAATATAGAAGCAGTTCAGCTGCTTTATGTCTTTCAAATGATGAGGCTTTATAGGCCCAAATGTGTCAATAACATTAAGAAGAGTGATTTTTGTCTGTCGAGGAGTTACACCACTTAAAGTCAATACAAGGTAAACTCTTTCTGAGAGGGAAAAACCTCAAGTTCCTGAGGATGGCTTCCCCGTTTGGCTTTAGCTAAATATGTACAACCACCCTAGGGATACTTCCAGGCAAGGAAGAAGGACGATACCACACCAGGAGAAAGCATGAATAACCTGCAGAGCTTCCTCATAGTTCCTCTCAAGCCATTTACACACATTAAGTCCATGATTTTCACAATAACTGCTGGGAAAATTAAATTATTTCTCTTTTTTGTTTTTTTTTTTTTTCAGTGCTCTCAGCCCAGCGTGAGCACGTGAGGAATAAACATCTGTTCCCTGTGTCCCAGGAAGACGACTTCTAGGTGAAAGCATTGAAATCACAGGATTGTTTAGGTTGGAAAAAAGACCTTTAAGATCATTAAGTCCAACTAAAAAATGTGACTTTCCCTCACATAGTTTTAACTTGTGTAGGACAACAGGGCAATAAGAGGCAGGATTTGTCTTTCTTTGTGTCAGCCGTGATGCCTGACGAAGAGATAAAAGATAAATTCAGGCTTAGGTCTCTCTGCTCACCAGGGAGAAAACAGCAGCTCCTAAAATCACACCCTGCAACAGACAGAATAAATAAACATTGATTTTTTTTCATGGATAACATTAATCATGGCTTGACAGAGTCACACCAGAGAGCAGAGCCAGGCTGAGCGTTGCCGGCTGCCTGACAGGCAGATCCAAACTTCAGCATCATCGCTATTTGATGCCCTTTTGCTTGAAGGGGTGAGGATCCACCTCCGGATCCAGACATCTCATTTCAGACGTCCCATGAGCAGCGTGTCTGGTGTCCCAGTGTTATTAATGGGGATTTATTGCTGGGTTTTGCTGCCCAGCAAATAGACGCCAGAGGCGAAGCAGCATCTGAGGTGCCCACACAGCACTGGAGGAGGTGTTGGGAATAATGAAAATCGAGTTGTTTGGGGCTGAATCCTCCCCCCGAGGCAGCATCCACCTGCTCGATGAAGACATCTCCTGCTATTGGAGCACTGACCTGAATTTCAGCATTAAATAAAGTTCACCTGCAATTTTTCTGGCTTGACAAGCCCAACTGCTTCGTGTGGAGAAAGCCAAGAGGTGGCTGTGAAACCCAGGAGGTGTCTAAGGCTTGGGCTGTGCACAATAGCTACCCGCCAGGAACCACATCTCCCTGCAGCCTGGAGATGCTGGAATGGAGATAAATGGAATTAAAACCCATACCTTTCTGCCTTGGAGTAGATATGGTTCATGCTGGCAGGCAGATGGTTGGTCCACGCTCTGCTGAATACTGCCAGCAGACCCCTGAGTATTTATCCTCGTCCTCCTGGGGAAAGAACCTTCGTTTGTGGCACCTACTTTCCTAGTCAAATTTGGTAAGATCTTGCATGTTTTGGGCAAGACAGCACAAGACCTTTCAACAAGCTGCCCCAGGGCTTATCCAGCAGCCTGCTGTTAGTGTGTTCCAAAATGTCATTGAATTATGGCCCAATTTAGGTTGGAAGGGACCTTAAAGTTGATCTAATTTCACACCCCCCCGCCACAGGCAGAGACACCTCCCCCTAGACCAGGTTGCTCCAAGCCCCATCCAGTCTGCCCCTGAACACTTCCAGAGACAGAGAATCCACAGCTTCTCTGTGCATCCTGTATTTATTTAACTTGTGATGTTATAGACTGGGGAAAGACTGGTCACTGCAGAGACCCTACAGCCAAGCAAAGCCTTCATCCTCCTGGTTGGACAGATCTCACAATGGCTACTGCCCTCAAACTCTTGGTATGGGAACAAGGGGAAGGTGCTAGATCTCTGGAGCTAAAATACTCTTTAAGAGTCTTACAGACCCAACTATCCCATGACTGCAGAAAAGCCTCGTTAATGGGATGGTTTAAAACATGAAGCAAAACCACCCTGTGATCCCACCTCTGGTTCCTCAGTGACTGAAGCAGAGCAGGGCAAGACAGTCTGCCACAAATCCAGGGGACCTGGTGGACACCCCAGGATTTTCACAGCAGGGTTTTCTTCCTTTCAGGTCCAGTTAAAGCAGTTTTATACTCACAGCAGCTCCCCACTCCAGCTGCAAAGGTACAAGGTGTCTTCTCCCACACAACATCTACCCGTGCTTCTGGAGCTTTGTCCTTCACCATAGTCACAGAGACAGATATAAAACAAATCACAGAATAACATCTGAACCTCCAGGGAGCCATCAGACCAAGGCAGGTCAACCCCTGCCAAGCCCAGAAGCGTCCCAAGATCCTCCCCTACACCAGGGCAAGATAATCCAAATGGGTTTTAAAAATTAATGACACCAGGAGGTGTTGTTTGAACAGCAGCTCAAAAAAGTTGCCTTTGATAGTGTCATACATCCTAAAATAATATCCCCAAGGGTAGTTTATTGAGGTATCTCTATTCAAAAATACTCTGATTTCCTTTTCCCCAGAGCAGCTCTTCTTGAAAGTGTCCAACCCTGGGTGCAGACCACACATGAGGAGACATCCAGCCCTCCCTTTTCCACAGTTTATGCTGATGTTTAGAATGACAAAATAATAAAACCTGATTTCCCATTTGGATGTTCCTCCCTTTATTTTTCTATCAGAAACATTTCCTTTGCTCCCAAAGACCAGAGGGGGCTGCATCAGCTTCCAGGAGAGGACAAAACTCACCTCTTTGTCTGCTCCAAAAGAACCTCATAGAGAATAACCCCATTTTTTGACCCAGCATTTCATAGCAAAGGGCGAGCTTCTTCTCAGTGTAGGTCACCAGGGTAACTCCACTACTCTGCCCAGGAACCAGGGGACTATATAGACAGCCCCAGCCATTTAATCCAACATCAAGAACTGCTCACCTGGGATTATTTAGGTCATGATGGATGCAATTTACATAAAGCAAAAGGAAAAAGTGAAATCCTTGGGAGAAAAAAAAAATCATATTTTTCTATGTATTTTCACTTGCCTTTACTGTTAAATCTGGGATAGCTTTGTGAGGAGGATGTGCTGAGGGACCCTTTCTGAGGGTGATTCATAGAGCTATGAGACAATTGATGTAGGAGGCAATACTTTCAAATTAGGAGGTAATAATTAAAAATGCCAGGAATTCCTATTTCAAGTTGTTCCTGGTCAGCCCAGATGACTTAAGAGAGAAATAACTCCTAAGGCAGAATGACCTCAATCCAGATTTTGTACACCCTGAAGCCTCACACAAGCACAAGCCACTTTGCCACTCAAGAGTACCAAATACTTAACAAAAAGAAGGGTTTCTTTTCCAAAATAAAAAGGAGCTGATCTTTCCAACGACGCCCAGTAGATGGTGACCATGCATCAGAAATCTCAATCAGTATTTTTCTAGCCATTTATTCAGCATTTCCCACTCCAGCATCTCTTTTCAGTATCTGAAAGGGACCCTTATGGCCATTTTGCAGCTCTTGGGGCTGACCCAGTACACAGAAGGGACAAACAGAAGTCATTCACATATAGAAAGGATTTCCTTCAGAAGCAGATGAAGCTTGACTTTACCCATGGAAAGGGGCATCTAAAGAGCACGTGTGTTTGTACACTGAGGAGCAACAGGAGGAGTCAGCTTCAGGCTGAGAACTTTATCATCATTAATTTATTCTTAATTTTTTTAATATTAGTTTTAAAAATAGGTTCTAGGTGCCAACCAGGGTCATGGCACACTTTGGGTTCTTTTTTCCCCCCCACTGTCTTGGAGCATTTTTCTCCCTGTTGACAACACAGCTCAGTACAAGTGGAAGATCCTCATCCAGGACCCAGCTGAAATCTCCCCATCCCAGATGTCCCCAAGGAGCTCATCAAGGTGATTCAGTCAGGGCCAGCTTGGGGTGATGAGCCCCAAAAACTTTTCTAGTTCTTGAGGAGAGGGAGAGAGAATATTGTGGGTCCCATTGTCCCTGATGACATCACTTTTTCACAGCAACCACAACTTTCTGTCCAGAAAATGGGGAGGAGCTGCAATTTCCATCAAGAATTACTGCTTGGGTAAGAAATGGACTGGGGGGGTTATTACCCTCTGTTTGTTTGTTTCAGGGTGTTTGGTTTGTTGGTTTCTTCCCCCCCCCTCCCCCCCCCTTTGCTTTTAATTCCTTTTCCCTGCTGCCTTGAAGTGCAAATCTCCAGACACCAACTCTGCTGGTAATATTACTGTCTTTAACAAACCACTGTGGGCATAAACTCCAGAACTCATTAGAACTTTGTTTCAAGGCTTCAAAAGGGAGAAACCAGGGGAGGGAAAAATGAAAGGACAAAGATGTGTGGCCACCTAAAAACGTGACAAAGATGATTTAACCCTCCAATTTAACTCAGCAACCTGGTTCCAAAGAGGAATCTATTTAATAACTTCTATTTCACTCATGCAGGACAGCCCCTGACTGCATCAAACACCAACCTTTGGCCACTTAAATCTTGGGTTTCCATCCTTTTTAGGAAGAGCTTTTCACAGGAGGGGCCTCCCCAGCCCAGGAATCATGGAGACTGCAACTAAACTGAGAATTGACAAGAAAGATCAATAACTTGCATGTTGACATCACACTTGTCACAGGGATAGATCGTATTATATGAAAATATATAGTGTAATATACACATATATAAATACAATAGCAAATGTATAACTTGCCATTCATAGGACCAGAGACCTCCTAGATGCCCTTTCTGATCACAGATTGTTCAAAGCAGGGCTGACTGTGACCACAGCAGGTTGCTCATGGCCTCATCCAGGCAACTTTAGACCATCTCCACAGGTGGAGGCTCTACAACCTCTGGGACAAAGCCCCATGTTACCCACACTCCCATATCAGGATTTGTTGAGGAGGGTTCAGACCCTGACTGTGATCCTTTCTGCTGTTCTCCTCAAAGCAGCCTTCACCTCCTGGTTCCTCAGGCTGTAGACAAGGGGGTTCAGCATGGGGATGACCACTGTGTAAAAGACAGAGACCACTTTGTCAGTGTTCAGGGTGTAACTAGAGCTGGGGCGTAAATACATGAAGATTGTAGTCCCGTACAACATGGTCACTGCTGTCAAGTGGGACGCACAGGTGGAGAAGGCTTTTTGCCTGCCTTCAGCTGAACGGATCCTCAGGATGGCAGAGGAGATGAAGATGTAGGAGACCAGAATGGTGGAGATGGTGCCGAGCTCAATAATGCCAGCCAAAGAAAAGAGAATCATCTCATTGATGTAGGTGCTGGCACAGGACAGAGCCAGGAGGGGAGGAACGTCACAGAAAAAGTGGTTGATGACATTGGAGCTGCAGAAGGGCAGCCTGATGATGAAGGTCATCTGTATAATGGAGTTCAGGACACCCCCAATGTAGGACCCCACCACCAGCCAGAGGCACAGTCTCCGAGTCATGACACAGGAATAGACCAGGGGGTTACAGATGGCCACGTACCGGTCATAGGCCATGATGGCCAGCAGGAAGCACTCCGTTGTCACAAAGATGATGTAGAAGAAGGCTTGGCCCATGCAGCCAATGAAGGAAATGGTCTTCCGCTCAGATAAGAAGTTCACCAAGGTCCTGGGGACAATCACAGAAGAGAAGCAGATGTCAACAATGGAGAGGCTGCCAAGGAAGAAGTACATGGATGTGTGGAGCCGTGGGTCACCTCGGATGACTACGATTATCCCCGCGTTGCCCACGAGGGTGAGAGTGTAGATGAGCAGCAACAGCACGAAGAGGGCTGCCTCTATCTCTGCTTGGTCACTCAGGCCCTTGAGAACAAACTCTGCCACTGAGGTGCGATTCTGCTCTGCCATCCAGGGCTTGGTGGCTACCAAGGATGGAGAGAGCCTGAAAATGTAGGACAGTGGAAGCCACACACTTACTGGAACCAAGATGAGATAACTGGATCATTTACAGCCCGGGCACCTGGAACATTCATTTCTAGGCAGCTAGAGTGGGATGGACTGTCCTGTAGCCATCTGCTCTGAGCTTCTCCTCCAGAGTCTGAGGAAAAAGGAGATCCCTTCCAAACTGTGGACAGACCTTTGAATCCCGTGATGGTCCCTACAGTTGGATGTGATAGATGGATGGAGCAGCAGGCAGGGACTTGGGGACAGACTGAATCAGCAGCTCTGCCCTTGACCTCCTGTCGTGAGGTTTTTCTCCACAGTTTTCCTTCCTCCCCGTTTCAAACCAGCCAGGGTGAGGTGCCCAGAACAAGACAGCTCAGACTTTGGCAGCAGCTTCTGGTTGCAATTACAATAGTTTAGGATTAAATTAAAAATCCTGGAGCTTTCCTTGGTTGGTTTGAGAAGAGACACTGAAGTGAGGGGAAAAAAAAAAAAAAAAAATCAATGTTTAATTTTTTTGGGAAGTGGGGAGGGAGAGTGGAAGGGGGTGTCACATGACCCTAAAACTTCAGGACACACAGAATTTAATGTTACAGTCTCAAATCCTGGGGAGATGAAGCCAGGGAGACCACAAGCAAAATTTGTGTCCGAAGTGGTTATTTTGAACTGGAGTAAGCATCACAGAATCATTAGGGTTGGAAAAGATCTTTAAGAACATCAAGTCCAACCATTATCTGCTCTCCTAACCTTTCCCTGGTACAATTTAGAGAATATAAAATTAAGAAATAATTAAACACCATAAAATCCACCTTGATTTCCCCATGACTTTCAAGCAGCAAGCCCATCACATCCCTGTTTACAGCTGCCCACAGCAAGCACCACGAACCACCATGATCTGCTGGCAACTTCAATCATACCTTGTACTTCCAGAATCAAACTGGGAGATGAAAACTCCTTGACAGAAGTGCTTGAAGTGTCAGGAGATGGCTCTGTGTGTTTATGAGCATGAACCAGCTGTAAAGCTCAAACCAAAGTGGGATGCACGATGCTGACCTGGAATATGAAGCCACAGCTGGTGCTCTCTCCAGCGTGCATAAACAGCAGCTTCTAACCACAAATTCAACCTCATTTTGAGGTGAAAACAAGGGATGGCTGAGGACACTGTCAGAAGACACAAGGGAGGGGAACAGTCAAGGGGAAAAAGAGAGCCAGATGGAGAATCCACTGGTTTAAGATGCCATCTGAGGAGGAAAAACTTCTCCGAGGGAGCCCAACAGTGGACAGCACGGTGTCCTGGTGGGTAGGGCACTCTTGAGAGCTTCTCTCACCCCATTTTCAGCAGGAAAAACCCCAGCATCTCCTGCCTCTCCCTTTAACTGGAGGAGGAGTCAACACCCTGGATGAGACCACAGAGCTGTGCTGAGCCAAACTCACTCAGCTCCAGTCACCTAAGTTTAGGCACCCAGTGAAGCTGCTCATCCTTAATGCAACCATGAAATGGAGATTTCTGACCCCAACCACAGGAAGGCTAAGAATAAAACAAGTAAATCTTCATGAGATCAAAGATGAGAATCAAAGCCTTAGCCCACCTGATGAGCACCAGGATCAGAAGGCTCACTGAAGAGCCTTTCTCTCTCCCTCAGCAGAGCATTTCTTTCTGGAATTATTCTTTACTTTTTAAAGTGAACATCACTTCAGGGTCAGCGAGTGGGTTAATCTTTCCTTGCGAGCATTCTCCTCTCTTCTTCTCCCTTAAATGCACCATAAGCACCATAACTTCTGCTCTTTGGAATTCAAAATGCTGGAGCTCATCCCAAGTGCCCCCCAGCAGAAATATTTCATCTTCTTTAACCAACACAAGGGAGCAAACCTTGACCGGGTGTAAATCAAAGCAGCCTCCCCAAAGGTCACTTTGCTTATACCCAAGAAGGGGGACTTCCAATAGAGGTCACCTGGACCTTTCAAGGAATGGTCACACCTACCTGTGTGATGGAGTCACCTCTTCTAACCAGACACAAGGTCTCTTTCACTTTGGCTGATGCTACAAGCTCAGGACGTCTGCACAGTAAATCAGAGTGACTATCCCTTGAAGCCATCCTTTAGCTTCCAGATCAACAACGTGCTCTCTCCTGAGCCTTTGAGAGCCTCCTGCATCTTTGATCAGATGAAGTTCTTCACTTACAGCAACGTGTCACTTTTATAGGTCTCTCTGCAGGTATTTGTGGGCAACAGGCACCTCTCCTCAGGGACCAAGGGTTTGTCATGGCCTTGGCCACAGCTCAGGGCTCCAAGAGAAATGAATCCTGGCTGACTGGCTCCTTCATGAGTCACAACAGTCTAAACCTCTGATAAAGGCTTCACTGTGTCTGCAAAGAGGATGCAAAATCCTGCACTAATTATTGCCATAAATACTGATAACCTGCTACGACTCTTGGCAGCCTCAAGGGACACCAAAGGTAGAGATCCAAACAAGCACAAGTTACTCTTCAGAAGTCCATCTGAAAGCCAAGGGGAGGTGAGAAGGTGCATCCAAGTGGCAATTTATTGCAAGTGTCTTAAAAGCCTGTTGCAAGTACCTTAGGCTGGGGTCATTATCTCTGGCTGGGTGCCTGGAGCAGATGGCCGGGATTACAGGAGATGAAGGCTCACCCAAGCCTCCAGGCTATGAACAAGCCCAAAAGGCTTTCAGGATAATGATAATTAAGAACAGGGAGGTCTGTGCAGGACCCACCTGTCAGAACGTGATTGCTAGCTGGTCCATTAAAACAGATATTTCCAGGAATACCTCAGCTGCCCATTTTTTCCTCCTCCCTTTTGCCAAAAAGCCAGGTCATTCTGCTGCTCCTCCTCCTCTATTGCAAGACCAAACCCATCTCATCACAGCCTGTTTTGATAAGAGACAGGGCTAATCCAGTTCTTTCTGAAAGGTTTGGTTTTGTTGGGTTTTTTTTGGCTAGGAGATATTTGGATCATCTTTGATTCACAGATGGGATTTATTCATCTATCACTTGTCAACAACATTAAGTGTAAATACAAGAGCCAACTGCCTGGGCAATCTTTGCAGTCAGTAGGGAAGAAGGTAATGGTTCTTCTGCTCAGAGATGGGTGTCCAGGACTAGCCAAGACCCACTATGCATCTCTCCTGCTCCCCTAAAGGGCTCGAGTCTCCCTACATCTTATACCATATCTGCCAGACCTGCATCCATAGAATGGTTTGGAGGGACCTTAAAGATCATCTAGTTCCAATCCCCCTGCCATCATCAGGAATACCTCCCACTAGATATGTCCATATGTTCTCAGGGGGAGTTCGATGGCTCAGTGTAGCCTAAAGGAGGATTTGCTGTATCCAAAGGAGACCCACCCATGGTCACATGAGCAGACAAGTTCTCCATCAGTGTTACTGAGAGCCTATAGGATTGACTGAGGGATGGACACACAAAATGGGTTTGGGCTTAGCTTGCTTCAGGTCAGCATGACATATGGACCTTCACATGAGCTATAGGTGTCCCAGCTTCTCCTCCAGCCAGTGAACTCCAATGGTGTGAATCACAGAATCATTTAGGCTGAGAAAGACTTTGAAGATCATAGATTCCAACCATTTCCCCAGCACTGCCAGGGCACCCCTAACCCATATCCCTCAGCACCACAGCTCCACGGGGGGCTTGGAAACCCCTCCAGGGATCACGGGGACTCCACCCCTGCCCTGGGCAGCCTGGTCCTCTACTCCTTACCTGAGCAAGGCAACCCAGAGACCTGAACCAAATTCAGCCAAGACTCCAGACCATTAGGCAAGTTGGTGATGATGAGACAGGTCTAAGATCAAGCCAAGTCAATCTCCCAGTCAGGTTTGTGTCCAGCAAATACCAGACAGGTCCATGATCAAGCCTAGGTGTGCACGCCTATTGCTAAACCAAAACTCAGTTCTCCTCCAGGATAACCCAAGGGTGGAATAAGTCCCCTGGGCTGAGCTTAAATAGAGCTCATGGACAAATAAGCAGAGGGTGGGGATGGAAGCCCAGGTGAGTCTGGTCGGGGCCATTAAGGGCTATTAACTCATACTGGGACCGTTATTCTCCCATATTCTTCTATAAACCTATTACTCAAAATGTTGATAACTTTTCTCACAAGTAGATCCTCTATTAACTTCCACGCCAGACTATTTTTCCTCAATATTACTTTTTCCTCATGAGATTCTGTGGCCAAAACCCTCAGCAGGCTGTGTATAGCCACTCCAGCCATCGCATCCTTCCAGTATGGGCACCACTTAGGACCAGTTGAACGTGACCAGCTGGTAATTTCCCATTCTGAAGTCACTCTGGCAGTGAACTCACCAAAGACCTGCCTGATTCCAAATTCACATCTTACCTAAACACCCAGTTTTTCAGCATAATTTGAGTCT
Source organism: Megaceryle maxima (assembly GCA_024605025.1). Classification (NCBI taxonomy): domain Eukaryota; kingdom Metazoa; phylum Chordata; class Aves; order Coraciiformes; family Cerylidae; genus Megaceryle; species Megaceryle maxima. Next base: position 3,080 of record JANHGN010020681.1, on the reverse strand, counting down.
GGGGGACAAAAGCAGCATTTTCTGGCAGGTGTCTGAGGGAGTTTCAAAAGTAGAAGTGTCATCCTGAAAAATTATGAAATCTTCCAGGTTGTGTCTGTGTCTTGTTTTTATTCCCTATCCTTATTCTGTTCAATAAATCTCCATATATTTATAAAACCACAATCTGTGCTAAAATGTGCAACAGTGCCAGAAATCCTCTAAAGATCTTTAATTTAAAGGAATGAACAAAGCAAAACCTACAACAACAACAACAACAACTAAAAACTGTAGAGAGTCCATGGGGCTTCTTTCCAGTAATTTTTGGTCTTTAGCTCCCAAAAATTTGTCCTGAGAATGAGAGAAGGCACCCAGACAAATGCATAAGAGCCAAGATTCTTGTCTGGAGCAGGTCTTTCACCCCTGGGACAAGCTGGTCTGTGCACATTGACAGGTCCCTCCAAATATGCTCACAAGCTGTGCTTGAAGTTTAATTTCATTCCACCAAAATCAATTTCAACATTGACTTGATGAGCTCTGAATTGCTCAAGGAATAATAATTAAAAAAAAAAAAAGTCTGATAAGGTGTGATGAGACTCATTCAGAGCACATGGATTGGTGTGAGATATCTCATTGGGCATCCCAGAAATATCAACATGGAGTTGGAAACAACTACTTTTTTTTTTTTTTTTGAGAAATGAAAAGCTAATGATGGGGTTGTAGTGTTGGATTATATATTTTTTTTCTACCTCTGTGCTTTTAATTAACCTCCCAACTGTTGAGTATGAATGTGATTTAGCTGAATGTTGTCATCTACAGATGTAGACATCTTCATCTGACCATTCTCCACCCTCTTGTCCAGTACTCTAAGAAGCAATTGGTCTTGCTCAAACTAAACATCCTAAATAGCTTATTTATTGCCTAAAAGTTCCTACTTCTCCCCATTGGCTGCAGAGTTCAGATGACTCCCTGGACCAAGACAAAGTGGTGTCCATTGTCTACACCCTGGTGATCACCACACTGAGGGATTTGATCCACAGCCTGAGGAACACGGCGGTGAAGGATGGAACACAGCGGTGAAGGATGCTCTGGGGAAACTCCTGGGAAGGACTCTTGTTTCCCCACAGATTCAGACTGGTAGAAAGATATAATCAAACACAAGCTCCATGGCATCAGCCCTTTTGATGTTCAGACCTGTGCTGGTTGCACCACATCTGTCCTAACCATCTGTTCTAGAAGGTGATAAAACATCCCACGTATTTTAGAGGGGGCCTGGATGACAATCTCACAATTAGACAATGAATTTTTTAGATGTTGAGAGACAGTTAAACCCATTCTCACTTGAATTCTCCAGCTGCAGACCCGTAACGGCAGGAAAATCCTGGTTTTGACAACCAGGCAGACACAGAGGATGTTCTTAAACATGCAGCTGAAGAATAAAAAAAAAAAAAAAAAAAGACACAAGTGAACCTCTAAAAGACAATTAATGACAAGATAGTCAAGGCATGAGGCGACCTTGAGGAGGTCCAAAGGTGAGGAGAAATGCAACAAGTTTCTCTGTCTCCCTCTGCCTGGGGGTCAAAAGCAGGCAGGGACAAATCATCCCATTAGTGAGAACCAAGGGAACCATGTTATCTGCACAGACCATGAAGACAAGGACGTCTCATTCTTTGATGGCAGGGTATGAACAAGTTTGTAGCAGCACAGAAGTTTTCCAGCAGGCCTGAGCTCCAGGCTCTGGCCACACAGGTGGTTACAGGTATTCCCATCACAAGTGCTGCTGCCCCCCTCCCCAGAGCAAGAAGTGGTCCTTGGGGACCCACCACCCATCCAAGAGTCATCAGCTTAACAAGACCTTGTGGGCTTTACCAAGAAAGTTTTCTAATCATCTTGAAAGCTTCTCAGCAGGCTTCTCATCAACTTACCTCATTCTTCTTAACAAGCCATGAGAGACTAATTAGCAGGGGCTAACTAGAAAGAAACTTTACTCCTTGTTAACGACAGAATGAACTTCTAGAGCTGCATCACTTGTCTGAACTAGTCCAGGCCCCAAAGCCAATGAGTTGGAGGGTCAGTGTGGTGGCATGTGACTGTATTAAGGACAATTGCATAGGCTTGGTTGGATGGAGAGAAATGCTCCTCAAGGTTCCTCTAATTAAAGTCCCCACCCCACATCCCTGAGGTTAAATTCCCACCTGCAGACTGAGGTCCTTCTTCCTTGATGGGATGACGCAGTGACTCAGAAACACCCTGACCCTGTTAGTCATTCCCCTGTATCTCATGACTTATTTTAGAGGTGAAATCACCCAATTTTCATCAAGAAGTGAAAGCAGTTAGTGATGAAGTAGCCAACATGGGGTCAAACTGCCTGGCTAGGGAGCTGGTACATGACCTGTGGGTAATTACAGACAGAAGATGCCAGATGATAGCTCTCTGGGTCTTGGGCAAACTACAGGCACTGCAGAAGTTTCTCTAATGAATTCAAAAAGCAAGCTACAGTTGAGCTGAAATAAGTCACAGAAAAGACCCAACGAGCCTCCTTGCAGAGAATTGTTGTTACAAATCCCAGTGTCTACTGTGCCTGGAGCACTAAAGTACCCGAGTCTTGCATTCCCCAGAAATGTGTCTGACATTTGATGTGTCAAATATCAAAAACTACTTGTGAGCAGCCAGTTGGTGAGTGGTCACAAATGGTGTTCCCCAGAACTCATTACTGGGACCAGTTCTGTTTAATCTCTTTAGCAATGATCAGGATGAGGCAATCAAAACACAATAAATTTGGAGATGACACCAAGTTGAGTGGGCATATTGATCTGCTTGAGGGTAGGAGGGTTCTACAGCGGGATCTGGCCAGGCTGGATTGATGGGCTGAGGCCAGTGGGATGAGGGTCAACCAGGCCAAGGGCTGGGTCCTGCCCTTGGGTCACACCAATCCCCTGCAGCGCTCCAGGCTGGAGCAGGGCGGCTGGAAAGGGCCCAGGGGGAAAGGCCCTGGGGGGGTTGGTCAACAGGTGGCTGGAGATGAGGCAGAGAGTGCCCAGGGGACAAGAAGCCACCAGCACCCTGGCTGTGGCAGCACTGGGGTGGCAGCAGGAGCAGGGCAG
>JANHGN010020680.1:2239-17050 GCA_024605025.1 Megaceryle maxima | reverse complement strand
TGCCCCATCCCTGGAGACATTCAAGGTGAGGCCTGATGAGATTCTGAGCAACCTGCTCTAGTTGAAGATGGCCCTGCCATCTCTAGAGGTCCCTTCCAACCCAGACATTTCTATGATTCTATGTGATTGCCATAACAGGGTTTGAGTTCGGTACTATTTTTGCATATACTTGTATATATTCCATTTTTATGATTATTATTTTCATTAAAGATGTTCTAGTTTTCTTTTCTAATCACTAAGTCTCTCTCCCTTATTCCCTTTCTCTTCCACTTTGGGGCAGGAGGATTGTTAATAGAGAGCATCTGTTTTAAGGTCTAGCAGGCTGTCCTGACCCTAAACACTGACAAACTTTCAGTTATTCTTCTCGAATATCTCCAGAATTGTTCTTATTCTCCCCTTGTAACTATACTTGAAAATGCTTTTCACTGAACCTACAAAATAATCTTAAGAGTTAGACCATTATAATTTCATAATAGTTACTGATCTCAATTTTATCAGATTATATGGTTCATTTGTCTGCCAGTTTGTCTGTATTACTTATAAACTCCTAAATGAGCACTATTTTTTGAGTTGCGTTTATATAGTATCTACTGTAATAGGATCTGAACAAAGTCTGGGTTTCCTCAGTATTTCTGTATATGTGTAGTATTAATCATTATGAGGGAGGTGAGTTTTGTAATGTTTTATAATAAAAAAGGGACAGAACTCAAAGAATACCATTTTCTATTCAACTATGACAACTGCTGTATTAATCTCTTATAGGGCAAAAAATTAAAGAAAATAAAATTCTATTAATTGAAACAATACACACAGCCAAAGCAGAAGGATTTATAGCGTCCTTTCTTCATTTTGTCCAAATACTGGATATCCACACAAATCAAAAATTACTTTGATAAATATATTGTCCCCTTACATAACCAATGATACATGTTGTCATTACAGAGATGATAACACAGGACAAATAGACTTTCAGATTTTGTTTTTTTTGATTTAGATAACTTTTGTTTTCCACATATCAATTTTAAAGAGTCCAGTATTGTAGCAATGTATCTTGAGAAGAATGGACATGTGGCCCATCCAGACTCAGTGTTGCCTTGACATGTCTAGGCTTGCCCTAATATAACCAGGCCTGAGGGGCAAGTAGAGACATGTCAAGGCAGAGCTGGTTTGCAATAACAGTAAGCTGAAGCCTGCTAGAACAAGCTGAGAAACTTCGAGAAAGTCAACAACAGGATAAGAAACTGCAAGAATGTCAACAACTGCCTTATAAGGAAGATGTGGCTGTGTAGCTTTAACCAATTATTAGTGATAATTAGGCACATGTAAGGCGCGTGGACAGAGTATGTAGCCAGTAGCAATGTAATGTAGCTTGTGTACTGATATAGAAAAGATATATAAGCTCTGTGTGTGCTTGAATAAAGGTCTTCAACTTTGATCACATTGATCTGTGTTGAGTCCGTTCTTTAAACTCCTGCACAGTATTCTTTAAGTATCTGCCATATAATGGTTGAGAAATTTTTTTATGCTGCACTATTAATGAAGAAAGTAAGGAGATCCCACAAAAGTTTTAAAGAACCTTTCTTGCCACTGAACATCATTGTTCAAGTTAGCATGAATTACATTCTTTGAAATACAATATCTGAAATCACAGTGCTACTGCTTTGATGCCTCTGAAGTCAAAGGCACTGTTTCATTGTCTTGAGGGTTCTGTTTGGAAATGTTAATTCTAGGTCACTAAAAGGAAACTTGTATTTTGATTTTATGGTATATGCATTCCAAATTACTGAATAATAGTTTTGATCTGACTTTCTGACAAGGTTATGTCATGGTTTAGGGTCAGGGCAGCCCCTTAGACCTAACAGACACTCTCTGTTAACCCCCCTGTCCCCCCAAAGGGGAAGAGAAAATGAATAAGGGAGAGAGACTTGTGATTAAAAGGAAACTAGAACAGCTTTAATGATAATAATAAAAATAAAATAGAATATGTACAAATTTATACAAAACCAGTATAGAACCCAACCCCCCTGGTGGTAATTACATCACCATCAACACTGATGTTGTAGAGCAGGCACTGGGGATCCCAGCCTTGGCCCTGCAGCAGACAGGAGCTCTGTTCAGGAGATGGATTCTGCTACCGGATTCAGGAACACGGGATTGAAGGCAGAACGGACAGAGTCCTCTTTGGATACTCCGAGGAAGCAGTACAAGAGGGAAGAAGAGCCCGGGAAAAAGAAGCCCTATAGACCCTTTGGATCCCTCTGCTTTATACCCAGTATGACGTATATGGGCTGGAATACCTCGTTGGTCAGTTTGGGGTCACCTGCCCTGTCTGCTTCTCCCTTCAGGTTCAGCTTTTCACTTTCCTGCACCCCCCAATGTGATACTCAAGATCCCACATTGGCCTTGGTCTGCATACCAATCCTTGGTAGTAACTCTAAACACAGGGTGTTATCACTGCTCACAGCAGACACAGTCTGTGAAAAGAGGCTGCTAACTTCAGAAAGTCCAGTTAGTTAGAAGTACTGAACTGAAAAGTAAAATCACTGAACAGAAAATTAGTTCTGTTTTCACTCAAACCAGGACAGGTTAAAACAGAGATGATGCAAAAATACCCCCTAGTATTTTGTATCCTGCTACTTTCTATTATGCCTGGTTGTGCCATCATACTGAAAGCTGCATCTCATCAAATGCTCTCTGGTATGCAGATCAGTTTAACTACAGTGTAATGAAAAAAAAAAAAAAAGAGGGTTTTTACATGTAATGTTCATTCAGTCTCTTTTCTGGCACTTGATGGACACAGCTTTCCTAAGCTTTTATAACTATTTCTATAAGTGTATGCCCTGAAATAATTTAAACCTACTTAAATTGAGGTCCCAAACAACTTAAAAAAAAATACAGATAACCATTTTTTTCATTTGTTTTAAAATATATATGTTAACAAAGCACAAATAAAGAGGAAGACATGGATGTCTGAAATAAATTGCAGTGAATTGAACAGTTGTTAAGTTGTTAAATCAGTAACAATGGAACTACCTATCTATCTTTCTTTTTTTTTTTTTTTTTAGAATCTTTAACAATTTACCTGAGAAAGTGACACTAGAATAGCAAACTTAGCTGTTTGTCCTTTATTAGTTTATTTAGGGTGCTAAAATGACCACACTATAATCTAATTGGTCCTAGATTAAAAGTCTCTAGATCAGAATTCAGATATCTGCTCTACTACAGACTTCCTGAATATGCCTCAGCAGCCTTTCTGAAACAGTGATTTTCCAGCTGCTCTCTCTCCTCCCACCATTCTCCACCTTTGGAGACTTGGATTAAGTCAAAACATTAGGCTCCCATACTAACACATTAGACTAATTGAGCACCTTGAACTAGAAACCACTTTAGGGCACACACTTACAATGCAAATGCTGCAAACAGTGAAAAAGAAGTTCTGTGGTTTAGGAGAAGGGATTAAACCCCTTTGGAAAATGACACAGAAGACCATTTACCATATGGATCTGAGCCATTTATTGATCTGAACCACATTTACCATATGGATATGGGCCTTTCTGAAATCATGCCACACCATGAAGTGGTAAAAAAAGAGCCCTTGATATTGACAAAAACTCTGGCAGGAATGCTTACACTGTGCAGTGGATCTTGTGTCTACCCAAGCTACTATATCCAATTGGATTCTAATACAGATGACTTACATTTTCACACTTTTCTTCCTGAATTATTACTATAGTAGTAATAGTAGTGATGATTTAAGCATAATTGCATGCTCTGTTATGCAGTGCTCAGCAGATACAAGTTTGTAGATCTATCTGTCTGTCCATCCACCAGTCTAGTTTCAGTATAGGCTCAATACTGATAGTGAAGGCATACAATCATAAACTGATTCCCACCATGTACATTGGAGGATCACAGACTCCTGTGGTGGCAGTAATGCAGCAATTATAACATCACAGACAGCAGGCATATCACTGTAATCTTTGACATTAACCCACTACCTACATTGAAATGGGCACTACTTTATGATGGTTTTTTTGTAATGACTTTTCCTTTTCATGGAAAAAAGTTAACATTACATTTAAAAAGGAAATACAGGGCATTAAAATAGAAAATAATAATTAAAAAAAAAAAGTATGAGAGACTCTCCAAACGCTTTATGGATGTAAAAATCATAGAAATTAAACAAATACACATATCATGATATAAACCCAGAATTTAGCTTCTTCAGAGGAAAGATATAGTATACTGAGATTTCGAGATCGTATATATGCAAACTTTTAAAGGTCTCAGTCTCCTTCATTCAAATATGTGCTTCTTTAGACATATAACACCCATTAAGCAAGACTGAATTAAGGAAATATATGGTAAACATTCCTAATTAGTTAGTTCTTCACAGAAGATAAGACCAACAGTTTATTGAAGATATCTGGAATTAAATAAAGGTCAAACACCTTATAAAGCATCTGTATTTTCAGTTTAGTGATGAAGTCAGACTTAATTTGTAATTATTCAGTCATTATCACAGTAACAAACTCATCCTATTAGCACAGGCTCACTACTTCATTGCAATTTTATGAAAAGATGAACATGAAGAGCGTTCAAGCTCATTTCTACCAACAAAGTCAGCAACAGATCTGAACAATAATAGGCAAAACAAAAAAAGTAAAAAGATGTATTTTTACTTAAAAATCTTTTCTTTGTTAATTGTGGGTTAACCTCAGTAGGCAGCTAAGTACCACACAGCTGCTCACACAGTACCCTATTGCTTAAACCTATTAAGACCAAAGCTGCATTCACAAGAAAAGTAATATAAGGAGTTCATTCACTACTTCCCATCGGCAGGCAGATGTTTAGCCATTTCAAGGAAAGTAGGTTTACATCATGCCTGATCATTACTTGGAAAGACAAACACCATAATTCTAAATGTTGAGGCATTCCAAAATGGCCTTATCCACAGCCACAGATGCTTTGTGATGCCCCTGCTCTTGTGATTACTTATCCACAGGTCACAATCTCTGCAACTTGGGTTCACACTGGAGTTACAGCCTTTTTAGTACAGCAGCACAGGCACAGCAGCAATGCCCTGGCAATCTGTTACCCCAGATGCATAGCCATTGCTGTTATCAAAATGTTCACAGCCATAGCACAGTAAGATGATAAGCAGTACTGAAAACAGCAAAACCAGCCACTGACAAGCACTACACTCTAAGATACAGTAAGAAAAGCAAACCCCATAGTCAACACAGGAGCCTGCCAATTGATAGCTGAACAGCTATAGCAGCTATAAAGTCAGACTAGCACACAAAAATCTGTCATTATCTCAAACCTTCATGACTTATATTGAGTGCCAAAAGGGACTGTGGTGGGTCAACCCCAGTAGGCAGCTAAGGACCACAGAGCCACTCACTCCCCCCACAATGGAATGGGGAAAAGAATCAGAAGGGTAAAAGTGAGTGTCTTAGTTTGAGAGAGAACAGAAGTAATTCTGTTCAGTGATTTTACTTTTCAGCTCAGTTCTTCTAACTGCACTTTCTGAAGTAAGCAGCCTGTTTTCACAGACAGTGTCTGCTTCTGTCAGTGATGACACCCGATGTTAAGAATTAGTACCAAGGATTAGTGTGCAGACCAAGGCCACTGCTGGATCTTCTGCACCACACTGAGGGTGCAGAAAGTAAAAGGCTGCACCTGCAGGGAGGAGTGGACAAGGCAAGTGACCCCAAACTGACCAGTGAGGGATTCCATATCCCATATATGTCATATTTGGTATAAAGCTGAGGGATCACAAGGGGTCTGTCCCCTCTCTTTGTCCTCTTGTCCCTCTTTGCCAGCTTTGCTCACCTTGTCTTGGGTCCTCTTCTGGTTTCTTCCTTGAAGCATTTGAGGAGGATGTCCATTCTGCCTTCAGTCCCGATCTGTGTGATCCTGAATCCAATACCAGAATATAGCCCCTGAACACAGTTCCCATCTGCTCCTGGGCCCAGTCTGGAACCTCCTAGTGCCTGCTCCACAGCATCAGTGGTGATGGTGATATACTTGCCATCAGGGGCGGGTTGGTTCAATACTTTTTTTGTATATATTTGTATATATTCCATTTTTATGATTATTATTTTCATTTTCCTTAAAGCTGTTCTAGTTTCCTTTTCTAATTGCTAAGTCTTTCTCCTTTATTCCCTTTCTCTTCCCCTTTGGGCAGGGAGGAAGGTTAACAGAGAGTGTCTGGTGTAGGTCTAGCGGGCTGCCCTGATCCTAAACCATGACAGTGAAAAACCTCATGGGTTGAGATAAAGATAGTTTAAAAAGTAAAGCAAAAGTTGTGCAAGCAAGCAAAATAAAAAAGAATTTATTAACCACTTCCTATCAACAGGGTGATACTCATCCACTACAAGGAAAGTGGTGCTTCATCATGTGTAACAGTGAAAAGGAAAAGAACTGCCAAAATTCAGAACATCACCTCCTTCCTTCTTCCCCCCCCCCACTTTTATTGCTGAGGAGGATATCATATGGTATGTGATATCCCTTTATCCCTTTCAATTTGTGTCAGTTATCCCACATGCGTCCCCTCCCAACTTCTTGTGCACCCTCAACCTGTGAAGGCAGTGTGAGAAATAGAGAAGGCCTTGATGCTATGTAAACACTGTCCAGGAAGAACTAAAACTGTGTGCTATCAACACTGTTTTGGTCACAAATTAAAAACATAGCACCATATGAGCTGCAATGTAGAAAATTAGCCCAAACCAGTCCAAACATTAATTAACCTCCTGTAGTTATTGCGTGCTTATTATGTGCTCATTTCTGATACCACAAAATGTGAAATAATTTAATAACATAAAGAATAATACTAGATTTGTATTTAAAAAAGAAAAAAGATAAAAAAATAATTACATGAAGTTGTTGAAATTCCTTTAAGAACTTGATGCTTTCAAGAGAAACAGCTATTTGTATTATATTCATTGATTATATTACATACTGATGAGCTGTATTGTATTTCTGCAATAAACATGGCTTAGAAAAGATACACTGTGTATTGAACTTCAATAATTTATACAGTACTGTATGTATATATTTGAAGCATTTTTTTAAATGTAAATGAAATTATAATGGCTTATTCAGCCAACATAAGTGAGGGTTAGATTTTTAATGTAGTATAAACTGGAGTTAAATAAAAGATTCTGTATATTGTCTTTTTTTTTTTTTTTTTTTCTATTTATTCACTCTCAGTATTTTCTTCATACAGTGACTCTCAGCTTGCATCTTACAGTGAAATTTCTTCTTACATAGAAGCAAAGCTTTGTTATACACTCTTACAACCTCTTATGAGAAGATTGTGAATTTAGGTTCCAATATATCACCATAAATAACAGCAATATTTGTGAAAACTGTAATGCAATAATACTCCAAGTACCAGTCAGAGTGAAGGTTATAGAGTATTCTCATATCTTTCCAATAATACTAGAAACATTATATTAACTGATAACAGATACACTACATACAATTAAATTGCTAACACAAACCACTGAGGCCAAGGGTACATTCACAAAAGATGGTTTTAGTATTTTTGGCCAGTGAAACCTGTAACACTGATTTTATTTTACACTGTTTCTTACATCACAGAGAGACAAAATGGAAATGGAATCTCTGAAGGTGGAGAAAGGGAAAAAAAGAATAAGTTTCAGGTTCTTAGGACTTAGAAACTTAGAAATATAGAATGGTTTGGGTTGGAAGGGACATTTAAAGATCATCTAGTTCCAACCTCCCTGTCATAGGCCGGGACATCTTCCACTAGGTCAGGTTGCTCAAAGTACCATCCAACCTGACCTTGAACTCTTCCAATGAGGGGGCACCCATCATTTCTTTGGGCAACCTGTTCCAGTCTCTCACCATCCTTCCTTATAGCCAAACTAAATCTACTCTCTTTTAATTTAAAAGTCTCCCCAGAGACTTCTTTTCTTCAGGCTGAACAAATTCACGTCACAACACAAGAGTTACAGGTCTTTTAGCAATTTCATGGCCCTCTTCCATGTTCTGTTCCAACAGGTTCATGTCTTTCTTATGTTGAGGGCACTGGAGCTGGATGCCACATTCCAGATGGGGTCTCATGAGAGAAGAGTAGAGGGGAAGAATCACCTCCCTTGGCCTGCTGGCCACGCTTCTTTTGATTCAGCCCAAGATATGACTGGCTCTCCAGGCTTCAAGTGCACATCACTGGCACATACAGTAATTTGTCCAGAGAGGAAGTCAGATCCCTGAGCTTGGAGCTCATGCTTCAGGACCTGAGTGGCCACAACCAAGAGCACAAATCTCATATTCCATGGAGGGATGCTTGCTGAAGTCCTGGAAGAGACAGCATTGCCAATGAAAAATGTAGCAAAGGTTTTCAAAGGTGCAACCACTTCCATAAACTACAATGTCAGAAAACCACCTCCTGGTTTCCTTTGGTTCAGCAGCTCTCACAAATATTAATATAGAGTAGAATAGTTCCAGTTTGAAGGGGCCTGAAACAATCATCTACTCTGACTGCCTGACCACTTCAAAGCTGACCAAATGTTAAATTCTATTATTAAGGATATTGTCCAAATTCCTCTGAAACACTGATAGACTTGGGGCATTGACCACCTCTCTAGGGAGCCTGTTCCTGTGTTTGACTGCCCTCTTGGTAAAGAAATGCTTCCTAGTATCTAGTTTGAACCTCACCTGGAGTAGTTTTGAACTATTCCCACACATCCTGTCACTGGATAGCAGGGAGAAGAGATCAGTAGCTCCCTCTCCACTTCCACTTCTCAGGAAGCTGTAGAGAGCAATGAGACTGTCCTTCAGCATCCTTTTCTCCAAACTAGGAACACCCAGAGTCCTCAGCCACTCCTTACAGTACATGTTTTCTGACCCTTCCACCAGCTTCATTGCCCTCTTCTGGACACATTCAAGTTCCTTCACATACTTCTTAAATTGTGAGTCCCAGAACTGCACACAATACTCACAAGGTGAAGCAGCACCAATGCTGAATACAGCAGGATAATCACCTCTTTTGACTGACTGGCTGGCTATACTGTGTGTGATGCCACCTTCTTGGATGCAAAGGCACACTGCTGACTCACACTGAGCCTGCCATCAACCAGCATCCCCAGATGCCTTTCTATAGGGCTGCTGTCTAGCCACTCATCTCCTAATTTATACTTTTATGCAGTGTTCCTCCATCCCATGGGCAGACTGCCCAATGCTTCCATCTATCTAGATCCCTCTGCAACGTCTCTTGTCACATGAGAGAGTCGACAACATCTACCAATTTAACATCATCAGCAAAGAGACCAATAGTGCATTCAACATGTGCATCCAGGTCATTGATAAAAATATTGAACAGAGCTGTCCCTAGAATTGAGCTCTGAGGAACATCGTTGGTGACTGGCCATCAGCCAGATATAACCCCCTGCACTATAATATTGTGAGCCCTGACATTCAGCCATTTCTTCACACAGAGTGCTGTGCATCTGCTTATCTCACAGGTGGACAATTTGTCCAGAAGGTTACTGTAAGGGGCAGTATCAAAAACCTTGTTAAAATCCAGACAACCTACATCCACTGTCTTCCCTTCACGCACTAGGCGGATGACTACATCATAGATTCTTGTGATATTTTTGTTTGTCCTATCTATTTCATTTTAAAGTGCAGGCACTCTTAGATAAATAGTGTTTTATTTTGAGAATAGAGTAACTTTACATGATAAAGAATGAATAAAGTGTTTTAGAACCTCCCTGTAAACATGAAAGAATGACAGAGGTGTTTTAGAAACAGAGTACTGTATTAAGTCAAGCCACACACATGTAATTACTACAAGTAATCGAAAGCTGTGCCAGAAGAGTAAAATCATAAACCCCACAGATTTAGCAGTGTCAAGGTTTAGGTTCAGGGCCATCTGCTAAACCTATAACAGATGCTCTCTGTTAACCCCTCTCCCTCCCCAAAGCGGAAGAGAAAGGGATTATGGGAGAGACACTTAACAATCAGAAAAGAAAGCTAGAACACCTGATATAGATAATTTTTGGTCATATATTAAGGCACTGAATGGAACTTTGTCTCTGAGCTGGTAGTAGTCTATAATGTCTTCTTTCTACACAATTAATCCAATTCTGTGATTTTTACTTTCTTTAAACTCTTAAGACTTAAATGAAACCTGCTTCTTACAGATGTAAGTCCAACAAGATATATTGCCCATAAACTTTGACCTCAGTAGCATATGATAAATGTCTTTTAAAACTAATATTCACCTTATTTTCTGAAATCTTATAGTGTAAGAAATATTTTTAGAATACTCATTTGAGAGCTTATGTAGTATGTGATTTACTTAGCTACAAGCTTTAATAAATCTGACTTAAACTTAGAACTGAGGAAAAGAATCCTTTTTTCAGTGCTGACTTGATGAAGCCTATCTTTTTTTGCTATATTAAATGTAGGTGTTTTTAGAGATAGGATAATAACTAGTCTTATTTCCTTCCTAAACATAGTTAATCCTTTCCAGTACTTCCTGTATTTACTTGACCATTTCTCCTTCTTTTTTAAAATAATACAGTATTCAAATTACTTATATTTATTGTTATTGTTGTGAGGCAGTTAATGTAAAAATAATACTCCTTCAAACATCTGACAACTCAAAGAAAAAGTATATTTTTGTTTCAGTAGTTACTTGTGAGAACTCAGTGATGGTACTTTGGCAATTACTCATTTTACTTTTTTGACAAAGAAGCTTGGATTCATTGAGTTTAAAGGATGTCATGACCTAAAGTGTTAGCTAGTCTGCAAATGTGTAGAGATTGCAACCATGGGATCATATGATCCTGTAATACACAAGGAGATAGAGACTTCTATCCTCTAAATTTCTCTATTACAAAATACCACAAATATTACATGAATCACCACTAGAAGGTAAGCTCTCAAAAAAATCACCACTAGCAAGTATACCTATGGTTAATACAGTGAATCTCTCTATATATCAAACTATCACAAATTACTATCAGCAATTAATGATACAGTATCAATTTAAAGTATGGCAACCATCAATAATAGCAGTTATCAATTATATGGCAACAATCAGGAACAGCAACAGTCAAGTAGGGATGCAACATTACATAAACTTATCAGTAGTAAAGCAACTTTTCAATAATATAACAGCACATATATTTGTAATAGATTACTTATATTGGATACATTTATCTTTCATCACTCTCAAGTAAAGCTGAAATATTTCAGAAAAGGGCAAATAAACCTGAAGGGAAGGACAAGCTGATCCCAGACAGGGACCCAACCATCCCTGGGGTAGGAGAACTAACCAAGCTGACCCCAAAAGTGGGGTCCAGTAAGAGAGCAGTCTCCCTTCAAAGAGTGAGTTAGACTCCAGAGTCAGCCACAAGTCCTGAGTGGGAGTCCAAGATCTCATAGAAAGTTCATGTGGAGAATTCAGCCTGTTTAAGAAAGGGAAAATAGGAGCAGCATGAGGAATTCTTAGAGACAGTGACTCCATTTTAGATAAAAATCAAGTCTTTTTTGTAACATAGAGATTTCAGAGGGCATAGGACATACTATTTTGAGCAGCCAATTGATGATGTTAATTTTGATTTTTCACATGTAACAAACAATAGATAAAGATATTTTCTCTTCCTTCAGAGGAATTTTATTTTTATGGATATAAAATATTTTTCCAGATTGTTTTCCACCTTTTCAGACAATAAGTTGCTGGTACAGTGCCTTGTTTTTGCACTTGACAGTGGTATTTCAGGATATGTCCAGTTTCTAGGTACCCGGGTGTACTTCAGAGATGTTTCTGGTTCCCAGGCTGGTAGTCCTTTGTCAGTTTTTTTTTAATAGACATTTTCTTTTGTTTGGTAATTTTCCCCTTCTAATCAGGGCACCATTATGGCTGCTCACATCAATGACAAGACAAAGCCACTAAAATAACAAAGAAATATCTTTCTTTTAATTCAGGGTATGTTGACCTGGGATTTCTCAAAAATTCTATTACAAGAACAAAAATACAAGGGTGTCATATATCAGTAAATGAAATATGTCACCAAATAACTTTTTGATTTTAACAAATTCTTTCCAGGAAGAAAGAATATGTTAAAATAAAACTCTCTTCCACTAGAAGAGAAATGTATTGAAAAATGACTGGCAACATTCTGGCAACCTATGAAATTTAGAAGACCACCTCTATTGTTGTTAGGTTTATTTTTGGTTTTAATGGAGACTGTTTTATTACATTTTACTGTATTTGTATTTTTTTATTTATATATTTTCTGTATATCAATTTTGTTATTTTATTTATATACATTTAAAAAACTTTACTACTGATAGCCTGGTGCCTACATATTAATATAACACAAAATCACTGAGTAGAGTAGAGAGACATCTGTTTCTTTTCTTCCTGATTGTATCTTTGTTATCAGGGATTCTTCCAGATGGAGAAAGTGGCTGCAGAGTCTTTCATTTTCTTCTGCCCCATGTGAAAAAGAATTAAACACTACTGTTGGCTGACTGCTGTCTCTAAACCACAGCCTGGGCCTTCCCCTCTTTCAGATTCCTTTCTTTGTGATTCATCATTGTCCCCAGGTGCCAATGCTAACACCGGCTTGCCTGTGGCTATACATTCATCATACATACAGTTTGACACACAAACTGTTGTCTGTCACAGGCTTCTTCTTCACTAACAGTACCTACAGTTTGTTTTGTTGGAAAGGTAGAATGTACCTTCAGCATCTTTTTACATTTTTGTGCAGTATCCAACAGTGGTTTTGTATTTTTAGTTAAGATAAAATTTATGAAAAATCAAAACATTTCTAAGATGTATATGGAGATTAAGTAAAAAACATAAAACTGGAAATGTTTTTTCTGTTGTTCAGAAAATTATCAAGTTATAC
This sequence comes from Megaceryle maxima, assembly GCA_024605025.1. Taxonomy (NCBI): domain Eukaryota; kingdom Metazoa; phylum Chordata; class Aves; order Coraciiformes; family Cerylidae; genus Megaceryle; species Megaceryle maxima. The sequence continues at coordinate 4,148 of JANHGN010020680.1, read as the reverse complement.
CATTTGTATCAATATTATTTAGTGCAACTTAAGTAGATATTTGCAAAAGTACAGTGTTCAGATAATGAGATAGTATTTTCAAATTGGTTTTATTCTGTTAAAAGTAAAAATTAAGATTACTAATTTATGAACCTGGTTGTCTCTAACATATCATCAGAGTAGGAGAAAAGGAATAAAAGGTAGACTTTCATAGCAGAAACATCTGTATGTGGTAGCTGAATTTGTACTGTCATTTCTCTGACCCTCTTCTACTTTTTATTGTCTACGTCAGTGCAATCCTTATAAGTGTCATAGTTTACCCGTGTGAATATTTTACTATTACAGCTGCTTGACAGAAGAGAACTTAATAGGTAAATTTCAGAAGAGCATATTATTCTTGAGTTGTGCACAGCTGAACTTTAAAACACATAAGAGCTTACTATACATTTGTAGAGTTTTAGATCTGTCAGGAAATTGAGAATATATAAGAAATTATATAGTAATGAGAAAATACCAACAAATAAAATTTTGTAGACATAAAATACATCTCAGTCTTCATTTCATGCTGTATGCTAGGCTTCCCATTAGTCTGGAAAAGAATTGTAAAATTAATATTTTTCTCATTAAAAGTCTTAAAGCTTCACATATTTTTCCATAAAGACAACATTTTTTTCATATTTAATTAGCTTCAATTATCATATCACTTCAGTAGGTTTCTTCGCATTTTTTATTCCATCTGGAAAAAAAGTTATAAAATTCAAAATCATTGGATATTTATAGCATTAAGAAATTTTATCAAATCTGTCAAGAGTTTGCTGAAATTCTAGATTGTCTACTCAATTATTTTATATTACAGTAGTAAACTTAGAGACAAAGAAATATTATAATAGAAACAAGAATGTCTTTACACATACCAGCATAGGAACTTGTATACAAGAGAGTCCTCAACAATATTTTCTTTCCATTACCAGTTGCTAATTAGTCCACTGAACTTGTTTATGTGTGTTGCTGTTGTCATGCTTGAGTGCTTTTGAGAAAGTTAAGTAGTAAGCATATATATTTGATGTCCAATAATTAGGTAATATTGTTCTCTCTTGGAATAATTGTTCTGGAAACATAGCATTATCTATTATTCTGAAAGTGTTAGAGGTACTAAGTTTAAATGCAACCGATTTTTTTGTGAGTTGATTCCAATTAGACTTTATCTGAAAGGACTTATAGCAAAAGTTGGCAAAACTAAGCACTGTTGAATCGTACAAGGGTGAGGGAAATATTGGCTCTGAACTAAAGCCAGAACAGTTGATTAAAGGCTTTCTAACTCTAGCTATGCTAAGATCAGGCAATAGATTGTCTGCTTGTCTCTCGTGAAGGTGTCTCTGTCTCTTGTCTCCACTTTTTCCTCCTTTGTTAAAACTGCAGAGAAAGTTATTATCAAATAAATAGGGGCATCCCTTCCTGTGGTGATCATTCCTGGCCTGTTCTTAAGATTACATCATCTCTTTGAATGTTATTACTCCTAATGCTTTTCCCTTCCATTTTTAGTTCAGTCAGTCCTATTCTTTCTGATTCCCTGTGCTCACACTATACATGAACATTCATGATCAACATGTTTTTTACTGACATGGAATGACTTTATGTATACCTCCAATATGCAGCTCTCTTTCTAGTCTACCTATGTAGATTGTATGTTGAATCAGTGTAATCTGACTGACTAATTTTGACTGTATCAGTGGACAAGGGACTACCTACGGATATGAACTATATGGACTTCTGCAAGGCCTTTGACAGTCCCCCACAACATCCTATATGCCAAGTTGGAGAGATACAGATTTGATGGGTGGACCATGATCAGGTGGAGATCAGTGACAAGTGGTGTCCCTCAGGGGTCTATACTGGGACCTGTATTGTTTAACATTTTTTTCAGTGACAT
>JANHGN010020679.1:0-37903 GCA_024605025.1 Megaceryle maxima | reverse complement strand
TGGTATATTCCTGTCATTTCTTCCAATTCAATATATTTCAAGCAAATGTGAATACACAGCTGTTTTTTCCATGTTTAGAGCTTTTGAATTTTTTGGTTTATTGTCAGAATATAGGCAACCTGTGCTCACATGCAGTACATGTGCTGTCACGATCAACTTTGGAGAGATGTATGTATGTTCTCACTTTAGGAAGACACTGGAGTTCATTTCATGAAGACAGGGTTCATTCAGATCATTAAATTCCACACAGCTCTAGTTAATAGAGAATCTGACTGCACAGTGTTGAATTCTCTCTGTGACTCAGACAACTCTTCACCTTCCCCCAGCTTGTTGAGTCATTCAGCAGATTGGTTTTTAATACCAGATTTATTTGGATAGCCTTCAATTCAATATAGGTTGTATATGTGAGGTAGGTGGTACACTCCTGTAGTTTTATTTTAAAGGCAATGTCAGGATACTCTATTTCTAGGCTGTAGATAAAGTTGCATAGTAAATAGGTAATTGCTTGCACAAGTAATGTAGAAACACCTTGCTGGTGATTAGTTTAGGGGAGTTCAGAGTGCCTGGTTATGTAAGAAAATACTGTTCATAGGAGAAAACCTGTATTTTTTCTGTACCGTTTTGCCTTATGTGTTGGGTTTTGTGGTTTTTTTTGTGTTGGGGTTTTGGTTTTTTGGGTTTGTTTGTTTGTTTGTTTGTTTTTGTTTTTCTGTCTGTATCTGACATCTGATTTAAAGGAAACTTCTGTCCGTGTTTGCTTCCAGCTTTTCTTCCTCCTTGCCTGGATGTTATCACATTGTTATATAAAGTCCTGAATCCTGTGAGGTTCTAAAGAAAAAATAGATATATTGAATGCACCCATCAATTAATTTGAAGTTTCTTTCTAATAGACATCTTTTGGGACAGCTGTGTCACTAAGGTCCCCCTTTCAGCTATTTCAGTTGTTAATAATGTGATTCTGTGTCTAGTTGTAAGCAATGCTCTGAGGAAAAAGGTAAAGTCTTCTTTTGAATGTTAAGTATTAAAATATTGGAAGGCATAGTACAACTTTTCTGACCCCTGCTTAATTCCCATCTGGTGCCTTAGCACAGTTTGAACTGATTTCACTTGCTCCTACAGCCCACAGTAACACTTACAGAAGTAGTAGTTTGAGCTACAGCATATGAACTGAAGTGGGTTTTGCGCCAATTTTCCATGGATTTTCTCATAATGAGAAAGGAAGTTAAAGAAAGTAGAGTGCTTTCTGGTGTGTTTACTCCTTTTCCCACTGCTGCAGTTTTGTTTCATCTGGCCTCTTTTCCTGTTTTGCATGTGATGTAGAGCAGTAAACAAAGCAAGCAGAAACATAAGAAGGAAAAGGGAAACAAAATAGGCAAAAAATGTTGGGTTTTTTCCAATGAAAAATAGAGTAGGTGTAGGATAAAGGTTTATTTTTTTTAAATGCTATGAAGCTCAGTATCATAGATATTGGCTTTTTAATAGCGTGGTTAGATTCTTTTCAGAACAGAACTGTGTTCCCACAAGGTGTTCATTGTCAAACACCTTCTCAAAGGATATAATGGAGCAAGTCATCTTTTAACCTCACAAGAGGCACAAACATAAATGGACATGTTTGGTTTATTAAATTTCACTGAGACATCTTCTGGTAAATACTACACAAGAAGAAATCTCCATTGATTTATGTTGCTCTTCGAGAAGTTTTTAATTTTTCTGCCTTTTCCCCCTCTTAAAAGTACAGAAACACAACATATTCAATCATCTCTCTCTTTTTTCTTTTTTTTTCCCCCCTTTTTTTTTTTCCTTTTTTAGACATCATGTGCTCCAGAATCACTAGGTGGCATCGTAGCTGGCTGGGATAGAGCTGTTGCTTAAATATAATTGCCTTGTCAAGTGAGGCTGGGTAAAGGGCTAGGCCTGTTCTGTGGGTAACATTGTGAAAAAGAAAGGTGATGAGCATGACGTATATAAATACCCAGCTTCCTTTCTAAGTGAATTGGAATCATTAAAAATTACATGAATGAGCTGAAATCCCCAATCAATAAAGATGTATTAAAAGATGACTAATTAAAATTGATTGAGACCAATATAAGATTTCCAATTTTTCTCTATTAGATTGTTTTCTTATCCCCTGTGGGACCTGGACCTGCCTGTGCTCGTCTAGTATCATTTGCTCCTAATCCTTTTGACTGTGGAGTTATTCTAGCCATAGAAAAATAGCACAAAAATGCATTGCTGATAAAGTATCTCTTTTTTTTTTTTTTCTAAAATGATCAGTGAATCTACATTTTTTTCCTTCATCTTTGGCTGAAAATATATTAAAAATGCAATTTTTGAGGCAATTACACAACTGATTCCCTGGCTTTTGGTGGAGATTCCTTTGCTAATTATCTAAGTGTCTGGAGAAGACTGCAGCTCCCCACGCTAAGGTTTTAAGGCAGTGGCCCAAGGCTGTGCCATCTGTTGTGCAGGTACCTGATATAATCTAAGGCTACAGGGAGAAGAAAAAAGGCTCAGAAGTCAAAGTAACACTGGTAAATTAATTTATTGGACTTTTGTGAGGTTGTATATACCCAAATTTTAATCCTGGTTTTTGCTTTGATGCCTTCTGAGCTTACTTCTTATTTTTGCATTTCTTCCCTGTATTTGGAAGAGAGGCTGGTGTTCTTTTTTTTTCCTTTGTGTGTAAGAAATGTTGTTCTAAAGAACAGAATGGTTTTTCAATATGTGTTTGAATGTATTTATAGGTGCATGCCTGCATGCACCCTTTTGGGTATATGTATGTTGTTCTACCGATTAAAAAAAAATATTTTTACTTCAGTAGCCAGTTCTTATTATCAGGCTTCAGGTATCACTGTAAGATTTTCTACTACTGGAAAGAGACTCAGGTCTCGGTACAAAAACTTGCATATGTATTTGTTTTCCACCGGTCAGGACTATGACTAGAGTAAGATTAGCTTGTCTCTTGGTGTTTGGTTTTGTTTGGTTTGGTTGGTTTTTTGTGTGCGTGTGCATGTTTTTTGGTCATTTGGTTGGCTTTGTTTGTTTTGTGTGGTTTTGGTTTTGTTTGGGTTTTTTTTCCCTGTAGCTAATAGCAGTTGCATTATTGATGACTCGCATTAGCAAAACTGAAGCTAAATATTGAAATTAAGATTGGAAACTTTAAAAAAAAAAGCAATTCAGGATTATTATATTAATTTTTTTTTTAAGTCCCTGTAGGGAACAAATCCAGGTGTAGTGTGACATTATGTAGCTGGTAATGCCTCTCAAACATTTGCTTCATGCTTCCAGCCTATATTTCTGGATCAGTCAAGACTGGTTTAAAATGTAAAGCCATTTGGTGTGTTCAAGAAGTTTAGAATCTGTAACAAAATTGTTGTGAGCTCCAAAGGGGAGGGTTTTTTTAATCAGTACTAATTAAGTCAAAAGTCTGCCATGCTTTTCAGTAGATCAAAGTCACCCATTTTAACTGGAATCTTTTTAGTTGGGGGGAAAATAATGCAAGTTTTAGATAAAACATATGTAACTGAGATCGGGTTTTGAGCTTTGATGTCAGGATGTATATCGACATCTATATTCATCTATCACAATACCAGTTTGCATTGCTTTCAGGCCAGCTTCTTTACTTTTGCCACTCCTTTTTGCATGTGGAGGAGCAATAAGGAGGGTGCACTGAGATTGCCCAATTTTCTGAGCACTTCTGCAACCTGTGTGGGAAAATTTTGTTTTGCTTTAGTTTCTTCTGCTGAAATGAGGAGTTCCTTTTGTGTGTGGCTGGAAGGAGAGAGAGGAATAATAAAATAAACGTTCCCATATGTCTTTAAACACCTTGCTCTTCCTTTTTTGATTTTCTATTCTCTGTTGTTTCTTCAGACTCAGAAGAATTTTGTCTCCTAACAGGTATGTTCATTTATTTTAACTGCAAGTGATTTCAAGTCGAATCCCAAAGCACTTGCTATTCTCTCTTTCGTATGCATACTGTCCCTTTTTTACAGAGAACTTCATTTCCCTAAGTATTTTCCCTGTGAGAGGTAATTTTCCTTCTGATGAAAATATTGCACTTTCTTTAAGTTGTACAGGAAACCAATAATATAATGCTCTTTGTTACAATAATCATGTTTCCCATGTGGGAGTAACTGGTGAGTTACAAGGAAAGGTATCTTCTTTAACTTCAGTAATTTAAAGTTTTTTAAGGCAGGAAAATAGGTTTTAGCTCCTATAGGAAGTCTTCTAGACTTTTTTATGGTCAATATTTGCCACATGAAAGGAAATTCTAAGTATATGAATTCCACATTCTGATTTAGGTGTCAGGGTATAATTTTTTTTCCTCTAAGTTTTGACTTTTCAAAGTTTCTTTTCACTTAATGTTGTAGTAATGATAGTAGAAATTATCTTTGTCTATTATTATTTGTCGGCCTGCCTTATTTTACATGAGTTGCTGAATTTCAAAGTCTCTCACAGGAGTATGTAAAGTGCCTCAGGTATTTGTGTGGTGGAATCATGGGTTCACTTGGTGTCAGATTGTTTTTTGGTTTTTTTTCATGTCATGACCAGACTTGGATTCTAATCTTTGTAATCTATCCATCAATGTCTCCTGACCACAATTGATATGCCATCTTGGAAAAGAATTTCACAGTTGACATTTTTGTTCCAAGTTTTGTGCTTGTGTTGAGTCTGTCTGCACCCAAAATATTTGGGTTTAAGCAATGTTTCTTTTCTCCTTGGGAATTTTGATCTTGTTTTACAACATTAATTTCATTTAATTGACGTAAGGAGAAAATATTTTGTCTCTCACTGCTTTTCCTTTGCTTCTTGGATAACTTTTCTCCTGGTGATTTTATAACGTGATTAAATAAAACCCCAATATTTCGCCTTGGTTAGACCTTAACAGAAGATTAGAACCAAAGTCCTCTGTATTGCATTTTTCATATTTCTTTTTAACTAGGTCAACAAATGATAACAGGCAGAAGGATTCACAAATCATTCTCCATCCAATCATTTCTCAGTACACTTGTAATTCCCTGATGGGTTCTGCAGGGGTAAGATGGTCACAAGAGTTAGTGCTTTCTTGCTGCTGTTCTTTGGCAGTTTACTCTGTCTCTCACATGTGGCTCAAGTTCAAGTACTGACACTTAGATCATGCTTGCTTCCTCTCCTTTAGATTAATTTTTCTATTTTTCAATGTTTTCTCCTTAAGTTTGGGAAAGATAGTATCTTTCTTTTTCACGCTGGGTCAGACTTTTCTTTTAATCTATTTCATCCAATTGTTCCTTCTCTGTCAGTTTTCCTTTGTGCAGCAAGCTGCTCCAGTCATGAAAAGAATTTTTAAGTCTTGCTTTGGAACACGTTTTCAAGCTTTTTGCTTTTTTTTGGGGGGTTGACAATAGTGGAAAAAGAAAAAAAGAGAGAGAAATTTTAGAAACACCTTTCACCCCTGAAAAAACAAACTTAAGGGGAGGTGTGATATGTTTGGGAAAAAGAATTTGGAGTGTCAAAACTGAGAATTTTCTGAATTTGCATGTTGCTTACAAGTAATTATGCATTTATGGAGAAAGTATTCTTAAAAAGTGTCTTCTGAGAACAGGTTCATGAAAACTGCTGTGTAAAGAGAAGCTGATGTATCATATCACTGCTTTTTTGCTATCAGACTCATATTGACAATACCTGAAGAATAAATGTGACCTTTTCTGTAAGAACTTCTTGTGGGCAGCTGAATGGAGGAAAGGTGGTAGTATGGTAGTTCATGTGAAAGCAAAAGCCCACACAGTTTCTGACATGGAGAGTGGTTTTTGATTTTGTTTGTCCTCTTACACAGAAAAAAAAAACCTTTTTATCTGGAAAGGAAGAACCAAGCTAGTTCTCTGCTTTTCAGCAAAGTAAAGTGTTAGAAGTGTTTGTTAAATCTTGCATCATGACTATTAGGAGAGAAAACTATTTAGAGACCTTTAGAAGTCTGTCTTTTAGGAAGCCTTTTGTTTCAATTTCTAATAAAGTTTAATTACAAAGGAAAGCTTGACTTCTCCCTTGAGTATTTTCTCGTAATAATCTTTCTAATATAGTGGTCCTCTTACAAATAAGAAATGTTCTTGGTTTTGGAGCATGTGGATATTTATTGAAAAGTGCACACTCCCTCTGGGCTGTTCAAAATAACTGTTCAGGGATGAAAACCGATATATTCATGAGACCTGGCATCTGTTACAATTGGATATTTACAGTTTGTATTCCCTTGATAGCCCTCAAGAGATAACAGAGACCACTTTTCCTTTTTTGTTCACGTGCATTTGTAGAGGGATAGTATGCACAAACATATTGTTTTACTGTCTTCATAATCATTGTATCTGTTAAAAATATAATGAATGGTAGGTTAGTAGTAAAGCTTTATATTTTTGCTTCATTATTTCTTGAACTTGGTAGTTGCCAAGCTCAACATATCCTCCTCGGGCTCAACAGTGCTGACAAATCCAAAACATTTAATAAATACATTTTCCTGAGGTTATTGGGTAATTTTCCTTTTCATGTCTGACCTAGAAGACAGGTAGAGGGTGATTATGACAGACGTTCAAGTTTTCAGGAAAGAGTGGCTGTGATTGTGAGATGGGTCTTTTTCAAAATAGGAATTAACTTACCTTTTCTCCCTTTTCCCGGTGTTATTCTCAAAGGTGAGCTCATGCTGTTCCCCTGACAACAAATAAATGGTTGCAGTTAGAAAAATGAAAGGGCATTTTCAGTTTTGGATCCAAGACAGAAGTTCAGTTCTTGGCTCTATGCCTTGTTCTTCTCTGTATTTCTGTAGAGTTACACCTTTAATAAAATCTTATGAATGGATTTCGTATCCTTAAGTGCCAGAGATGCTTCAAAAATGTCTAACACCACTATATCAGTTTTTTGACATTGAAATGCATGTTCAAAAGAGTCTACTAAACTATGTTCCCACTGCAATTTCCATATTAAAAAGAACGGATTACTTCTCCTGTTGGTATGTGGAAAAGGGTACTTCAGGGGACAGGTGATCTCCTGCATCCCAGTTCAGCACTGTCCTAAGAACTGGTTTTGTCTGTCTGGCAGGTCTTGTTTATACTTGAGGATTTTCTGTGAGCATTTGATTTATGGGTACTACACATACCCAGTGAAAAATCATTGTGGATCATTAAGTGGATAAATGGATATATAAATGAGGTCATAAGTATATGATAAATATGCACGTAAATGAATATGGCTTTCTTGGGGGGCGGGGGAATACTTTGCAAGATATTATAGAAAAATTGAATTCTTGTGTTTTTGTTTTCGTTCAAGTGGTTAAGATGAATGGTCTTTAACATTTGTAATAGATCATGGAATTGCAGAAGGTTGTATGAGAAGATGTGAAATCTTGACTGGAATGTCAGTGGAAGATTAAGAACTGTGTGGGCATCTTAGATGGAGAATTGAAATTTTGTTGAAATACCCTGTTTCTGAAACATTTTGAGTTTACCCTGCTTTTCTGGAATAAGCTCTTCACTTTAACTAACACACCACACATGTAAAAATATTTATAGTAAATAAGCTAATAATCAAATCGTGTTGGCGAACTGGTTTTCGCCTGTTTAGTGCCATGGTCTGCACGGCAATGGTTTTTACCTTGGTAAAGACAGAACAGGAACATATCTCTGTAGCCTTGCAAACCTAATCTTCATGTTTCTTAAGACAGACAATCACCACCTCACACTTCTAGGTTTTATTTTCTTGGATTTTGTTCTGAATGCCAACCTCTCCCCCCACACGAGTGCAGTTATTCTCTGCCCCAGGTGTAGAAACATGATCTCACTTCCCAGAGAGTTTAGGATTTGCTTTGTAAGGGCAATGCTCTGTCTTGTGCCTGGAGCAAACGAAGGCCCAGCACCCGACCGAGGACGAGGTTTGCCGAACACCCGACAATGATCGGTCCAGCCATCAAACCCTGATCACTCCGCCTCAGCGCCTGGCCTCCCCTTTTTCGCATCCTCGCCCCCAGCCCATTAGCAATGGCCCCAGGTTGGGATACAAACAGAACCACCTCTGCCATGGAGCACAGCGGGGCCTCTCCCCTCGGAAACCACCTGGGATTGAGCGAGGCCTCCCCCACCCTCAGTGAGCGAATCCCCTGGATGTACCCCCGGGGGAGCCCTCGCCTCACTTTGGGGGAGCGACTCCTGGATGGGTGCCCCCGAGTGGGAGGTTTGCCCTTTGGTGGGGGAGTCTGGGTGCCTTGGAGGAGTCTTTCTATAAAGAAACGTTCGCGAAACTTGGGATTTCTGAAGTTGTGTCATGTTACGTTCCCCCTGGGACCCAGACTGGTGGTTTGCTGGGGTCTGTTGGTGTGTTGGTGATCTTGGGTTGGAATAAATCCCCATGGGGGGGCAGCTGCTCCCTCTGTTCTGTGAGTGCCTCCACAACAGTGTTTTATAATAAAGTGTCCAATTTTAATCACTTAAGAAGGTAAACTCTTCTGATAACATTACTGAGAACTAAGCCTCCAGTCATTTCAGACCTTCCTGATGACTGTTTAAGAGCATGTAACAAATGAACAAATTGATTAACATTTAGATGTAGGAAAACCTGTATGTGACGGTGAATAAATCATTCAGTATAAAAGCAAATAGCATTCATTTTTAATACTGCTTACTGGGTAAAATGTGGCTCTTAAAACAGCTGTTAATTTCAGAACTAAATAATCACATTTCACAGAAACCCAGCATGGTAGGCGTTGAAAGGGACCTCTGAAGATCATCTTCTTCAACCCCCCATCACCCAGAGTAGGGGGCCCAGGATCACATTGTCCAGGAAAGTTTGGAATCTCTCTAGAGGAGGACACTCCACAATCTCTCTGGGCGGCCTGGGCCAGGCTCTGCCACCCTCACAGCAAAGAAGTTTTTCCTCATTTTCATATGGAACCTCCTGTGTTCCAGTTTGTGTCCATTGTCCCTTGTCCTGTTGCTGTGCACCACTGACAAGAGTCTGGTCCCATCCTCTTGTCCCTCACCCCTTAATTACTGATCAGCATTGATCAGACCCCTCTCAGTCTTCTCCAGGCTAAACAGCCCCAGGGCTCTCAGCATTTCCTCAGCACAGAGATGCTCTAGTCCCCTCAGCATCTTCATGGCTCTTTACCAAACTCTCTCCAATTTGTTCATGTTTCTCTTGAATTGGAGAGTCCAGAATTGGACAGAGTAGTCCAGGTGTGGCCTCACCAGTGCTGAGCAGAGGAGGATCACCTCTATTGACCCGTTGGCATTGCTTTGCTTAATGCAACCCCAGGATACCAGTGGCTTTCTTTGTGGAAGGGGTACGTTGCTGGCTTGTGTTCAACTTGGTGTCCACTCAGATCCTTTTCTGCCAAGTTGTTTTCTGGTTGTTGGCTCCCAACATGGCTTTGGTGTGTGGCTTTGTTGGTGTGTGTTTGTTTTGTGGTGTTGGTTGTTTTTTCTTCCCTCTCTTTAAGTGCAGGACTTTGTACTTGCCTTTCTTGAGATTTCTGTCAGCCCTTTTCTCCAGCCTCTTAAGGTGCCTCTGGATAGCAGCACAACCCTCTGGTGTATCAGCCACTCCCCACGTTTTTCTATTGTCAAGGTGTTGCACAGTATTGGACCCAGTACTGATCCCTGAGATACACTGATAGTTACTCTACCTTCGTCTATCTTTTGTATCATTTACATCTATACTTCTGATATCTAGGAGTAGGTATCCCTGCAGTGTGTGGGGAGGGGAAGCACACTAAGTGCATATTTTTATAAAATAAAGCTTTCATTTTTACTGGGTTTTTAAAATTATTTTTTATTGTTTTACTTTTATAAAATACAAAACTGAACTTCCACAGTGAAGGGGAAATGAAATTCTGTAGCTGAATGTGCATTTTGTGTATACTCCAGATTGAAGGACAGAACATGATTTTTGTGTACACAGGGGACAGGTAGTAATGTGTTCACAAGACATCGAGTACCTTTTCCGTTTGTCAAAATTTCATGTCAGATTAGTACAAATGGTTTAAAATTCTCTGAAGTTTCTTCGAATTTTAAACCTTATAGGTACTGCAGCCCTTGCTTATAGTCTGTCCCTCTCTTCTTTTTCTTGTTTATAGTATTTGGCAATTTTTTTGCCTCATTGTTGAAGAACTATTTAGGAAAGCAGTTTTTATAGTCACCAAGACAGTTAATAATATATTTAGTCCTTTAAGAAATGCAAAGGTAAGCAAATCAGGTACAGAAATGAGGTGGTATTAAAGGCAATACGGAGGTAGAATTTGTAAAATGTTAAATGGGAGGGTGAATGACTAGGAAGCATATGAGAAGGAAATGAAAATTTTATGTGCAGTCACAGATGGAGGTCTTGGGGGAAGGGACAGGGCATAACGAGAGTTTAATAATTAAGGCTGAACAGCAAAAGCGGCAGGTTTGAAATAGGAGGTCAGGGAAGGCCACATGTGAGGCAGAAATTCAGGGTAAAAATACGGATCTCTCGGTGACGATTTTTGACAGGTGGTACAAATACAGCTTTCTGAAAGGCTCCTTGGCCCCTGAGAAACAAGGAAAGAAAAAAAAAAAATCCCTCCTTAATTCATAAGCAGACTGTGTTCTTCAAATATCCCAAAGTTCAAATCAAAATGAACAGTGAGAGGATCAGTCCCAGTACATGGCTTCTTTAGTACTTAACAATTTAATAGCAGTTGAGATTTGTAATTCCAGAGAATTGAGTCCAGCAAGTTTAAGAGTATAAATTGCTTGCTCTTTTTTGGTCTGCAGCTCTCTCTATTAGTCCTTGATGCTGTCAATTTAGGCCATGTCACATCTTCTGTGTGCATTTTGAAAGGCTGACTGAACTCTAAATTATGGCAGTGTATTTCAGAAAAAGAAGCCATATCTGAGGTGATTTTCCAATAATTCTAACTCTGGCAGGGGCATTCTTTGGGAATTAATCATCATACTGAATTCTTTCTGTAAAATGAAGTAAGAAAATCAATTATGGCTGTTAAGATAACAGAAGGAGCCTTAAGCTTGGATGAAGGCTTCATACTTTGAAGATAAACTTTGACTTGCATATGAAAATAGCAGAGATCTTCAAATCTGTGTGCAAAAGGAGATGTTCCTCAGCTGACACTGTAGTTTAAACAGTGGTAGATACATAGTGGAGTAGTGTTCACTACAGCATGTGACTTCTAAGCAAAATATTACACTTGTGGCAAATTAGACCTTATCCAAAGCCCATCAAAATCAACAAGAGAAATCTCATTCAGCTGATGAATGGGTAAGTTCTTTCTGCAGATCTGCTACAGTACTTTACCTCCATCACATCTCTCTGCTCATAGATCTTAGAGCACTTTACAAACTTTAAATGAGTTCAAACAATTTTGGCAAATGTTTTCAGGAATAAACTCATTCAGCAACTTTCCACCTGGAAAGAAATGTCAGGAATGTGAATAGAGGGTTGATGTTTTTGAATTGGAATGAAGGCTTGTTTGTAATCAGCATTATTTGCTCATCTCTTCTGGCAGAGAGTTCTACTATACTTTTTTGTTGTTGTTATTTGGTTTGTTTTTATTTGAATAGTGGTAGTATACCCGAATCCCAGAAATTATTTGTTTCTCTGTTGGTACATTCATTAGCATTCTGCTCGGATGCATCCTCACATACCTCCGGGTTTTTTTATACTTTTTTACTATCAGGTCATTTTTAGAAATACTTTTAAATTTATATTCCTAGCAATATTTGATGACGAGGTTACTAAAGTGTAATAAGACAGTATGTCTAGTGGCTGAAATTGAGTTGAAATCTCCTAAACTGCATTTGTCAGTGGTGAGATTGCAGTAGTTTCAGCCCAGTTCTACCATGGGTTAAATGAACAGGGCAAAACTGGTTTCTGCTCTGGGCTGCTTCTAGTCTAAATAGCAGATCAACAGCATGGAGTGTTGGAATGCAACATTAGGGTGAAATAATACAGGTTGATTTGATGGCAGGACTAGTTTTGACGCAGTTGATAGCACATCAACTGTTAACAGAAATTAGTGGTTCTGGAAGCCCTGGTACTAGCAGGATAAAAAAGAAAGGGAGATAGGAACATAAAGGTGTTATCTTTTTCTAGAATCTTAGTATTATGCCATACCTGTGCTACCCACCCACTTTTCTTAGACAAGAGGAGCTTGTTTGTGTTCATTTGATAAATTATGGGAAAGTGTCCAGTTGTTCGTTAATATTCAAAATCCCAAAGTCTTGAACTACATACGCTGGGTTCTCCATTGTTAGTAATTCAGTGGCACACATCAGCATATCTGTGTTGTTTTATGTTGGATGGTTGGCTGAAGCTGGAGTTTTTTTGTAATTGGTAGATAAGCTTGAACTCTTTATATGCTTTAACACTTCAGTGCTTATCAATATCTAAGGGGTAGGGGTCAAGATGATGGGACCAGACTCTTTGTCAGTGTTGCCCAGTGGCAGGACAAGGGACAATGAGTACAAACTGGAACCTAGGAGATTCCATCCGAATAGGAGGAAAAACTTTACTGTGAGGGTGGCAAATCCCGGCCCAGGCTGCCCAGAGAGGTTGTGGAGTCCCCTTTTCTGGAGAGATTCCAAACCCACCTGGACAATGTGATCCTGGGACCCCTGCTCTGGGTGAGCCTGCTGGAGCAGGGAGATGGGATGAGATGATCTCCAGAGGCCCCTTTCAACCCTTGCCATGCTGGGATTCTTTGATTTGTTCTTACAAGACAAATGGACTGAGCCCCATACTGCCACTTTTGGTATGTTATTTTCTAATAAAACTTTAGATATTTCCTTCTGGCTTTACTGCATAGGAAAAGGAAAAGGCAGGTAGCTCAGGAAAGCAAGCAAAAGATGAAGGAGGGGGTGTTGCAGAGTTGTTGCATTTTGCATTCTGTGATACATTCCTAATGCAGTTAGCTCTTGCCTTGAAGACCAGTATTAATCCCCAGTAATTCACATGCACCTTGCAAACACTGTATTCTTTGTAGTATTACATGCATTACACTTCCCAACACACTTGCTTGTTTTGAAAGGATCTAAATTCCAGAGCCAACAGACCCTGAATATTTCCATCTTCAGCACAAGATTTCTGTCTATTGCTTCCCTTCCAGAACTTTAGGGCATTTTTTTTTTCTCCTGAATGATTAATGCTCTTTATTATTCTGATATTAGAGGGATGAAAATGCAAAGCCCGGTGCAGAACAGCAATGACATCTTTGGTTTTGTCAAAACATTAACTTGATTTCAGTCAGCCATAATCAATTACATGTAATTTCCAGTAT
Source organism: Megaceryle maxima (assembly GCA_024605025.1). Taxonomy (NCBI): domain Eukaryota; kingdom Metazoa; phylum Chordata; class Aves; order Coraciiformes; family Cerylidae; genus Megaceryle; species Megaceryle maxima. The sequence continues at coordinate 24,633 of JANHGN010020679.1, read as the reverse complement.
GTGCCCTTTAAGCCACATGATGTCTAGAATCAAGCTGGATTTTCTAAATTAAATGAGAGCTGCTGTCTGAGACTTGCTAACAGTAATGACTTCAGAAAAGGGAATAGCAAAGCATGCTCTCTATATAACAACAAACAGTATAATTTTGCCAGTCATCTTTATTTTGCGTATTCCTGAAAGTAAGCTATTCAAATGAAGTGGATTTTTTTAATGACAGCAAAGTAAGGATTTATGAAAAGTACTGTCAGATAAAGTATTAAAAATTCATACTGTGGTTGAATGTTAGGAAGACATATAAAGTTATTTTGATAGTGTTTTGGAGGATTTGACTAGAATTTGATACAAATCTTGCGCTAGACTTTGTGATGATCCAGTGCAGGTCATTGTCATCACTTTCTACAGTGACTGAGTGGTTTCCAGATGTATGGAATGGTCAGATCTTGGCCTTCCAAACAGATTGTGATGATGGGCAGTAGAAACAAAATTTACAGCATACCTGAGGAAGGCTAAATAAGAAATAATTCTTCTTTCTCTCTTCTCTCATCACCTATGTTTCTGATGGGTAAGTACAATACTTACAGAAGGTACCTCATTAGCTCAAAGCCACCAACAGGTCAGACAAGACAAGTTGTATTGCATCCCAGAAACCAGGCAACTTTTTCTGAAAGTTACCTCTTCTCACCATCCTGGGGCTGGGAGATGGTTCTGCAATTGCCTAGCAAGAAGGTAGAAGTTAGTTAAGGGAGAATCATAGCAAATGCCCCTCTGGGCCAGCAGAGCAATGGTCAATTTGGCCAAATCTTTTGTCTCCTGAAGGGTTCAGGAGACCCCTGGGCATGGGTAGGGCTACAGGATGAGCATGCCTGAACATGGATGCTTTCAGGGTGTTTCACTCTCCTTCTCATTTAGAATTTGTGGTGTTAGTGTGTACATTTCTTAACATATTAATACCTCATTATTGTTGGACTTGCCTAAATTAAGACCAAATGTTAGGTCCTGCCATTGGGTCACAACAACCCCATGCATCCCTTCAGGCTTGGGAAACAGTAGCTGGAAAGTGTCCAGGAGAAAAGGATCTGGGGGAGTGCTGGTCAACAGCCAGCTGAAGATCAGCTAGCATTTGCCCAGGTTGTCAAGAAGGCTGCCAGCATCCTGGCTTGGATCAGCACTAGTGTGGCCAGCAGGACTAGGGCAGGGATTGTCCCCCTGTGCTCAACACTAGGGAGGCCACACATTGAATCCTGGGTTCAGTTTTGGGCCTCCTCACTCCCAGAAGGACATTAAGGGTCTGGACCGTGTCCAGAGAAGGGCAGAGAAGCTGGGGAAAGGTCTAGAGCACAAATCTTGTGAGGAGCAGCTGAAGGACGTGGGGTTGTTCAGCCTGGAGAAAAGGAGGCTCAGGGGAGACCTTCTTGCTCTTGACAGGGTAGACCTTGCTCCCTGAAAGGAGGTTGGATCTAGGTGGGGGTCTGCATCTTCTCCCAAGGAACAAGTGACAGGACAAGAGGAAATGGCTTCAAGTTGCATCAGGAGAGGTTTAGGTTGGTCATGAGGAACAATTTCTTCCCTGCAAGGGTTGTCAAGGGCTGGCCCAGGCTGCCTAGGGCAGTGGTGGAGTCCCCATCTCTGAAGGGATTTAAAAGCTGTGTACGTGTTGTGCCTAGGGGTGTGGTTTAGTGGTGACCTGGCAGTGCTGGGTTAACAGTTGGACCCAATGATCAACCAAAATGATTCTATGATTTTATGATTTAAATTTATAAATAAATTATAACTATGGCATTGATATACTTTCTGAAAAAAAAATAAATTCTCTTCTAAGTGATCAATACTTGAAATGGATGAGAGGTTTAATCATTCAGTTCTGCAGCGCTCAGTATGGCTTCTGATTAGAGAATGGATCATAAGTAATAATTTTGTAGGAACACATTCCACATTTCCCTCCTTCCTCAGTGCTATTTTTTTTTTTTTTCCCAGAGAAATCAGATATTTAATCAGAATTTTCAGTAGCATCTCACATATTCTAAGTGTTCAGCACTGTAAGGGCAAATTCCCTTCTGAAAAACAAAGGAGTCCTTTTCTTACTTCAGGTACTTTTTTTTTTTTTCATCCTTCACGTGTCCTGGTTTCATTCACTCTGTTCTAGTCTTTGTGCTGGAATTTATTTCACACAGTTTTCTCATCATAACTGAAAATGACTTCACTTGGAGACCTGAGGTGCAATATGTGAGCCAACTGTGGATAATGTATATGAGCTTAGACTTGTATTTTTTATTTCCCTTAACTTTAATGCTTTCTGAAGGCACCATTATACTGTATTTTTGAAGAAGGCAGCTTGTTGCAATGATCCATTACCAAATGTTCCTGGATCTGGATGCTGCTAGAGAGCCACGGTAGGGAAACATGCAAGTTGTAGCTTCTCTTATTGAATAATAATGATTTTGAATTTGTATCTTGGTAAGTAATAACAGTAAAAAAAAAAAAAAAAAATCAGATTATCTTCAGTAGTGCTGATTCCTAAGTGATTTTCAGAAGCGTCGTCTGCCTCTGGCACCGTGTAGTAAAACCATTATCCTACCGTACAGTGCAATAATGATAGAACACATGCTGTGTAATGTAAACTTACAATCCAGTTCTAGGCAGATGATATTAGGCTGCCATTTCTTGGAGCAGTAGTAGTAGAATTAAACAAAAAAAGCCCCCAGCCCAACAACAAACAAAAAACCCACAAACTAGAATATGAAATACCCTCCCTCTCTCCCACACCCCCAATAGCAATAAACACTGTATGCATAGCTGCTAAGTGATTTTTCATTGATCGAAGCTTTTCTTTCTTTAACAGATTCTTTTTTATTTAGTTTTGTTTCCCTTGCCTTACCAAGGAAGGCCACTTTAATCTAGACCGTATCTAATCTAGTGATTATTATGATATCATTTTCTTTTTTTCCTTGAGGGAGGAATATATATATATTTTTTTCCATTCAAACCTGTGCATCTTGAGGAGAGCCTCTTGAAAATACATGTAGGGTGAGAGAAAACAGCCCCCTAAGGAGGGGCTTCTTGCAAGTCCTCAGTGTGAGGCTGAATTTCTTTTTCCTTTTAGGTTCAGATTCTCTTTAACACTCAATTATGGATATAGCCCTACTGACAGAAGTTGGTCTAGGATGGCGAGTTTGTGTAATTTTGTGCTATTGTTTCATGTTAAGCAGTTACAGAAACTGAAGGTCTCTTTCTGAGCTCGTCTCTATTCTGTGAGTGTCACAGTGCTGAGTTTTCTCTCAGCTTTGCCCTGCAGGCAAGAGAAATCTGGGGCATTAGAAAGGGGCATTCTGCTGGCTCTCATGCATGTCCATCAGGTGACAGCCAGGCTGTACCTGGGGTGCTGGCTGTTATCATTGCTCCTTGAGATCCTTATTAGCAGCCTATGTGACTAAGCAGTAGATGGAGACAAGCATTTCAGTCTCATCTTGCTACAAGACAGTGATGTGACCCTCTGGTTACAACAGCGTCACATTTTATTTCTTTATTTTGCACACAACCTTATGGATTTTTCAGCTTGTCTAAAATATCACCCTACTCGCAAAGGAATGGAGAAAAAAAAATATTAAAATTTGTTTTTATGCAGCTTGTTTTTTATTCTCATTTGCTACAACATTTACATCTAATACTTTTTTTTGGACATAAAGAAAGCAAGAGAATTAAAAATAAAGAAAAAAGGAATCACTTATAATGATGAGCTTTCTCTTACACTACAGTAACTTTTTTTTCCCCAGAGGGAATGAGTTGTGCATTTGCCATCTTGAATGTTTGATAGATACCTTGTGCTGCAGAAATCAATAAATCCATTGGCTTGGTTTAATGGGTACCCTTCAGTTGAGGCACAGTGGAACATGCTGGAGATGTCAATAGCGCATAGCAGTTTTCTACTGTTCTTTGAACAGCCATTATGTGAACATCAAAGTTTGGGAAGGAATTTTTTGGCTGCGATTTATATATGAATAATAATATGAATAATATGAAGGTCACTTCCTCATTCAGGGGAAATCCTCCATCTGTCATGTGAATCCCGGAATGGCGTGTATTGTGAATGCTTCCATTGAATTCTCTCTCCTGGAGCACATGGAGTGCTGTTCCCTCTCTCGATGAATTCACAGACCCACAAGGATCGTTGGCTGAAAATCATACCCAAATTTCTTCAGAATGCAAAATAAATCCAAAGGGTTCAATTTGCTCTTTCTGTGACTAATTGCTAGAGAAAAAAAGTTTGGATTTGGAATCTAGTTTACTACGGTAACTTTTTGCTGCGTGTTTCTGCAATGGGGGCAGGGTTACATGCAGCTTCCCTGACTGGCACAGAAAAGGGAGTGTGGTGTTTTGCAAGTGCACTGCTCCAGGCTGAGCTCTTTAATGGGACGTGTTCAAGTGGGTGTTGTGGTGGACCAGCAGTTGTAGGTGCTGAACACTAATCAGGAATTAAATCTTTGAAATCAAAGATAAACATACAGGGAATGAAACAAGCAGCAAATTATTGCTGCCAAGAGAAGATTTGGTAGCTTGTGGGGATTTATCAGTAACTTTCGGTAGTTTGCCCAGTAGGGGGGGGGAAACAGACCTTTTAAAATAAGGAAATCCTTGATTTGGCAGGAAGAAGATCCAATATTCTGCCTTGAAAGAGCCTGACTTCAACTGGAGTGATGGGAAAAGGTTTATTTTAAGTTGTTTGTGGTGTGGTTTTGGGTTTTTTGGGGTTTTTTTTGGTTTTTTTTTTGTTGTTGTTGTTGTTGTTTTTGTTTTGTTTTGTTTTTGTTTTTTTTTTACTGCCAAATAGTTATTTGATGTTCTAAATATCCTGAAGAAATAGGGTGGGATATAAATCCCTATAATAAAATATTTACAGTTATCAGGCCAACTGAAGGTGTATGGGTGGGTGTATGGAGTGTTGGATGTGACCTAGATATGTCTGAAGTCTTGCTACATGATCTGAAAGGGGTGACCCCTAAAGTGAAAGGGGTGATCCCTGAAGATTTCTATCACCTGTCAAAACCAGGGTGGTTGTGAAATGTTTCTTTTCCTGAGATGATCACACCTGAAAAAACACTTCTGGAGCCCTTCCCAAATTCTTTTTTAAATCTAAATGACTTTGTATGCATTTTTGCTGCTGGTGTGTAGGGCGTAACATTCTTTGAACTGCAGAATCACGATCTTCTCTAGTTTGTCTGCCGTACAGGGGAAGAGAGCACAAGGAAGTCTATGAGACTATAAATTGAGACTATAAAAAAAAGTCCTGATTTTTCACTATTCTTGGGATATGTGACTCTCTTTGGATTTTCCCACTCTGAAAAGGGTCTGTGTGAGGTGATTGCACAGTGGCTAATTTTGAATGAGCTGTTAAATGGTAGAGGGCTTGTGAACTGCTGTTTTTACCAAATAGAGCTGCTTTATCTTTCATGACAATTATCAAAGGAGCTCCCCTGCTCCTTTTTCAGCTACTCATTTGTATCCTGCTGCAGGTGAGGTTTCCACCACATGGTTTTCTACATCCTAATAGATTGTAAACTGGTCTCTTGGCACACCTGAAGAATGAAAAAGCTTTGCAGGGAAAGAATGAGCAACTAACTAGATGGTGGGGGAAGGAGGAGCTTCCCACAATGACCAGTTGCTGATGGACTAGAAAGTTTTGGTTAAAAAAAAAGCCATCTGTATTAGTGATTTTTCTTTCTGCTTCCTGTCTTATTCTCCAGTGATGCTGAGAAGGTTATACCCGCATTGGGAACAAGGTATGCACTCTATTAATTCCTCCAAAAGTAACTATCTGTGTTTATAGCAATAGTTGAACACTTACTATTATTCTAAATAGTACTTTTAGAAGATGGAGGATTATAATTGTCTGTCATGAAGAGTTTTTCAATCAGTATTTATTTTATTGAAAAAAAAAAAAAAAACACAACCTGAAATGATTTGTTATACAAGCATCCTGTTTTCACAGTTTCATACTTTTGAAGATGCATGATCTTATATTCCATAGTTTAATTAAATATACATTAGAAGAAAGTAAATAAATGGGGCAAAAGAAATCAAAATCAAATGCTGAAGTCCAACCAGTCTACTTTCATTTTCCAACTAACTTTTAGATTCATAGATCTATTTTTCCCCTTCCCCCCCCAAAAAAAAAAAAAAAAAAAGTTAAATAAGGTGGACTTCTTTTGTCTTTAAGAATTACACTATTTAGAAAAACTTTAACTTTTCCTTTCCTTATAGATGGAAGTGACCTAATCCCTACAAAATTAGAATATGGTTCCTAAAGGAAAAAAATAATAATAAATAAAGACAAATAGATTTTTCTTTAATTAATTTGGGGTGAAATGAAAGATGTGTCAATAGATTCTACATTTCTCTCTCTGCGAGCTGGGTTGATTTTTTTGCAATTTGATAGATGATAGTTTCTACAGTGATTTTTCCTTAAAGATGCTTAGTATTAACTCCTTTTGTGTCATAACTCACTGAAGTGTGGAAAGAGAACTTGGAATCTGATTTAAGTTTGCACTTTCCAACAACTTCACACACCAGTAGTAAGCCAAGTTGACTGAAAAATTGCAGATATTCCTAGGCTATTTTATGTTAACCTAGATGCTTAGTTAGGTATCTATTTTAATGTATATGCTTATGAATGTTTCTTTATTAATGTTTGAATCACTCATCATGTTTGAGTTCTGCCAAAAGAGTAATTTAGCCTTATACTGACTTTTGGCTTTGTAATTTACTTACAACACAAAAAGGAGCTTTTTCTTTAGCCACCAAGAATTTATCGTGTACTGATTTATTTTTTTTTTTTAATTTGAGAAACAATTTCAGACAACATTTTATGTTTCATGTTTTATATTTTCATGTTTCTAAGATAAGTGAGATTAAAGACATCCCAGAAATGCAGCTAGAGTATAACCATAGCCTGTATGTTATATACTGACCTTTTTGGTTCCTGTTAAGATGTAACACCCCAAATGTTGGTAAATACATACTTTCAGACTGTTGATCATTTCTGGTCTTTTATGTTTATAGTCAGTAGAGTTTAAATGAATTGAGCTGTGTTGAATGGGTCTTCTAGGCATTAAATTCAAATTATGAATGCAAACTAATAGTCAACAAAGTTAAATAAAAAAATTAGTCTCTTGCTTTATTAAATAGTAGTAGTATTAGTGTCTCTGATCATTTTGCTAAAGATGCAGATATTACAATGCTAGCTGCTTGAATTTTGTGTAAGTTAAAGAAAAAATATGAAGGTTACAATTATACAAAAACCTGAAGGAAAGAGGAAACCAAACTGTGCTCAGTTATATCTGATAAAATTGTCATTATGGTCCCCAGTGAAAAGTAAATCTTCAGCTTATAAACATTTTTGTCCACACACTACTAAGTAAAGAGCAATAAGATTTTCAGAAGCTGTGGCAAAGCTGATCCATATGGTAGATCTTTACATGTCTGTCACATCTCCCTAGTCTTCTGGGATGGGGTGCGTTTGAGCCGAAAGACATCTTGAAGAGTCAGATCAAGGCTTAGGGGACAATGGGATCATTGAGGATCATGGGAATAATGGGTTTGTGTGTCTCAGGACTAGGAAATGCATGGTAGGATATCCAAGGTGTGATGATGTATCCTGGGCTGTGAGCAGTGCCTGGATTTCATCCAGATGCTAGATGTTCAAGAGACCAAGTGTTGGAACTCAGACTGCAAGCCTGCCCCACAAAAGGGCACATAACCACACTTCTGAGAGCAGCATTGTTTGTTGTAAAGCATTTCTGGCACTTTTCGTTCTACTGCACTGGAGGAAGATGGGTATAATATCCCTTACTTTCCCTCTGGTCTAACAGGAAAAGCTAAAGATAAACAAGGTTGAGAAACGGCTCAATTGTCTGTAATGAAAAAAATGCACTCAGTGGACACTTTCATTTTACAGCTATTACCCGTAGGACCTTCCTTATTCTCTCAACTAGCTTTTGCTGATGATTAAAGTCTTGACTGATCATTATTCTCTGAGGTACTTTGGTAGGATTTATGGCTTTGAAGTGGTTGTCACATATGCCACTGAAGTACTTCACTCCTATTTTTTTTCCCCATCCTGACACCTCCCACATCCAAAAAGGGTTGGCTGGACTGGAGCTTTAATGAAACTGAAATCAGAGCAGCTTTGCCAGTGAGAAAGGCTTTGAGAGCAATTTAGTACAAAGACAAGCTGTTAAAAACAGAATCACGATGTCTCAGATGATTATTCCTGGGTGAAATTTAACATTGATATTTGTGAAAGTATTTTCTGCTTTTTTTTTTTCCATTACTGTTCAAGTGATTAAATCTTGACCAAATCTGTAATGAAAGTTATGTTTGTGTTTTGTGTGCACAGCATAGGAAGGTAAAGATGTTTTAATAGGCTAACTTTAAGAAAAAAAAAAATAAACCCAAGTAGTAAGCTGTGCATTTATAGAGATGTAACATGTAGAAAAGAATAGTAGAGATGCTGCACCAGGTCAGTGGAAGCTTGTGAACCTGCCCAATTAGGGTTACACCAGAAGAACTCTGATGTGAAACCAATAAACTGAGTCACAGAGTGCATAGGGCTGAGGGAAATCCGAAATCCTTAGTGAGAGAACCAAGCATGTCCTCATCAGCCATGATCAAAACCATTACTCCTGCAATGCAGAGCAATGAAGCACCGGTGAATCGATACCCACTGTATGAACTGAAATGGGTAAAATGCTAAAAGTCCTGCCAGACTTCTGATCTCTTCAATGAAGAGAGAAAAACTCAGGCAGTGTGAAATGACTGATTGGGAAAAACAGTTATAATGAAGAAGAGAAAATTTGCTGTAGTCTAGTTTCAAGTTCTTCGCGTGAAAAACCCTTGAAACACAGGCTGTGCCTTTTCAGTAAGCAGCAGAGAAAAGGTATCCAGGCAGCAGGACAAATATGAGTCATCTGAGGTCAGGGCAGAAACCAGCATCTTTAAACTCATTGTTGTCAGGGTTCTGTGTTTCTATCTATGCAATAGTTCGGCTGGATCAAGTGCCTGACAGTACACTACTGTGTTCTCCATCTTTGCTCTTGTGATACTCACTCAAGCAAGCAAATAGGAGTGTTATTTTTCAGTGTAGTTTTGTGATGTTTTCTCTAGTGATTGCTCATCTGAGTTGACAGAACTGTGTTTTTTGTGGGGCTTTGTGTGGCACTGAATGATTGAAGTTAAACCAGAAAACTTCTTTTGGACGCAGTAGAGCTGACCCTTCTCACACCTCTAGCAGTCTACTCTCTTCTGTGGGTTATTAGCTCAAGTGGTAGAGATGATGATCTGTGTTAGATTATTATTATTTTTTTAAAAAATAAGAAATAATACTTAATAATACAAATCCTAAAAATGAAATTGAAAAAGATTTAGAGGATTTTGTGATCAAATGTCCAAAAAGTGATCTTAAGAGAGCTGAAACAGTAGACAGGATAAGATTTCCCTACACAGTGTCTGTTTCTCATATTTTTTCTTGCAAACCACCAGAATGATTTTTGTACAAGTGATAGTGCCTAAAGTTAGTCTGCAAGATCACCTAGTCATTTAATTTCCCACTGAGACTACAACTGTGTGAACTGAGAAAAAAAAAAAAAAAAAAAAGTTGCTGTCCTGATCGAATACCAGGAAACCTTTTAAAAAGTCTTGGGGTTTTGTTTTTGCGTTTTTTTTTTTCTCACTACTTCGGAGTGACAGCTTTAGTTCTGGCAGTTTTGGTGTGAGGGCAGGAGAGAGAATTACCTGTTCCCTTGTCAAGTGTCCTCATACACTAAATCCACTTGGTGAAGCCGTTAAGATCTGTAATGTCAATAGAGGTTCTTTTGTTGTCGAAGTTTCCAACTCAAATGCAGAAGAGAACTGTTGAATATGGCAGATGACCTAGGTAGGGCTTTACCTTTCTCCTGTACTAAATCCCTCCTCTCCTTTCTTCTTACTTTGTTCCCTGGGGAGATGCAACTTGATAAGAACTCCCTTTTTTTTTTCTTTTTCCCACAATATGCTGTCTGCTATTGACTCCCCCCTAAATGAGGCAAGGATCCAGAAGCACAACTAACTTGCAGGCCAGCATATCTGCTGCAGGGATAGAAGCCCCATGGGGTGGCCAGCTAAGAGGCAGCCATCCACTTGGACTACATGGATGCCATCTGGCTTCCTTTTCAGCACCTCTCTTTTTTTCTGGCAAAGATAAATGAACTCTCTGCTTAGTTGTTCACCCAGAAGGTACATGATGCTGTTTGAACTCTGGTGGAGAGCTAAATGTCTCATGCAGCCTGTCTGCTTTTGGATTGGGTTTTGTCTGTAGTATGCGACCTGTCATTCTTATTTTAATTATATTTAGGAGCTATTCTTCAGAATAAACTTGTTCTAGTCATTATTTCCTCAGTGATTTTCTCACTTAATTTTCTTCATTGTTACAAGTCGGACTTTAATGCAAGACCTTATAGAATCTCTTTGTCTTTTTTTTTTCTCCTTTCCCAAGAGGTTTGTTATTAAAAAAACCCAAAACACCAATACAAAAACAACCACAAAACACTCATTAATTCCTTCGAGGCGGTGGGAAGAGACAGCATCAAAAACTCATGTGTTACAACTTCTCCTGACCATCCAGATCTATTGCATTTGACCCAGGCAGCTTCATGAAAACTGTGACTGGGTATTCTGTCCTGTCACAAAGGACCTCTAAGTTCTTTGGATTGCCCTCGTAATGTGTATTCTTCTAGAAACAGTGCCTGTGGTTAACACTGTTACTATCAAGTAGCAAAGTTAAAGGACAGAACAACTGCAGTGAACTCAAGTCTCCGTGATTCACCTTGTGCCCTTAGAAAGACTAATTTTCTAGTATTTGACGTATGCTGAGACCAGAAACGTTCCTAAACATTATTGTTTTCCCTCTGTTGACAACCTAACATAGCTTATTTTATTATTCAAAACTAATAATGAAAATAAATAAATAAATCAGTGTGTTTCACATGTTTTTCAGATATCTAATCATAAATGTTTTCAAGCATTGGCTGAAATTTGTTGTTGTCCCGAGGTGATGAATGTATGTGTGTGCATGGAATGAAAAAGTCAGTGTGTGGGTGAGGAGGCACTAATAGCTTACGGGGGTCTACGTTTTTTACCTGCACAAGGTTTGGTAGAAGGGAGATGTTATTAGTGTCATAGTATAAACATCTTTTCCAGCAAACTGCTGCCTGTATTTTGTGATAGAAGATTCCTCAAATAATCCTCAAAAACATGGGTGTTACCAGGAATTAATGACTGGATTGTTAGTCAATGCCCTAGGCAGGACAAAGAAGAACCATTGTGTCCTACAAAGTTATTAAATGTGGTAATCACTGTATTTAGGAGAAGGGCTGTTCTTACCTGCATATCTAACAGGGACTTGGATTTATCATAACACCTCATATCCAGAGTCAGGTTGTTTGGAAATGGGAAAACAAAAGTGATGACTGAGATGAATCAGAGATGAACAGGGTGAAGATCATGTGGTGGGGAATGACTAAGGGAAGTGAGAAGTACAGCAGTGGATGAACTGAGAAACTGATAAATGTGTTTGTGTTTTGGAGCTATGGGGTATTCCTGTTTTGGGAAAAAGAAGGGATTCAAATGGGATCTGCAGTACTGTGATGGATAAGAATAAAAATAAGTAGGCTTTGGAGGGAGTGGAATAGGACGCCCACAGAGAATTACAGGGCTTGTTCAAGTTAGGGGCTCCCTGCATTGTGAGCAAAGGGCTACCAAGGTACTATAGCTATTAAGTATTACAGGTGGTATCAGAACACACACACAGAATAGGAAAAAAGCAAGCCAGTGATTTCATGGAGAGTCAGGGCACTTTAATTTCTTTCAACTGGACCCACATTACTTGTCCTGTATTACTTGGGAAGGGAGTGTCCAGAGAGATGAAATGCTACGGTAGCAAAGAGCATGTCATAGGACCACTGTGTTTTCAATTAACTTGGCTTTCAGAAGTTTTGAATGCTTTCTCTGAAAATGTTTGTCAAGGGTGTAATTACTGAGCACCTTTCAGACCATAATGGGTTTGTTTTAAGTAAAATGCAACATTTCACTGAGCCTTTGGTGCAATTTGTTCTACCAGTGCCTGTGTATGTATTGTCCTATTTGATAAGCCTAAAGATCTTTAGTGATGGCCAGTCTTTGAAAAAATTCAAGGAGACATCTGGAAAGACAGGTCAGAACAGTCATTTCCACTTTAAAAGTCTCAGAGGAAGGATTAGCTAAAGGGGTGGGACTAAGTTCACAAACATACTGAGTTAGAATTTGGATGTCTGGTGAAGCAGAGTTGTAAATTGCATAGATCTGTGGTCACATAAATGTGGTAGTTTGTATATTATGGCTATCATAAAAGTTTTATAGGGCTAGTGGTAGGGTAATAGTTTGTCCTTTTTGCCAATATTTGTCATCCAAAAGAGCGGAGATATGCAATCCAAGTGCAGAAGTATTTTACTCTGAGTACTTTGCCTGTTTTACATCATCTGAAGTGGAAAAATAATTCCGTTCCTCATGGGACATGCTTTGGATTTGGAAACCTACTTTAAAAAGGGTACATTTGAAGACTTTTTGAGTGACATTTTTATTCATACATTACGTGATGTTAGTGATGTGGGTGGCACTGACTGTTACACTGCTCTGTCAAGATCAGCAACTTGGACAGCACATTTCTACTGACATTTTAGTGACCTTTTCTTTTAAGCATTTTCTGGTTTGGTTGATGAGGCTGGACATTAGAAGTTCCAGCCATACCTAATGAGAATCAGATTTGCAGCACATTATCAAAACTGGGCTCTTAACTGGATACGCAGGTTGGATTTATCATAACACCTCATATCCAGAGTCAAATTATTTACTTTTATTATTTATCTTCTGTTAATTCACAGTATCTTATTTGGAGATGGTATCACTCCTTTTTTGAAGGAAGCAAATGACATTGAAATCGTTCCTGTGAATCTGTGCATGAAGCGATTGAAAAAACCTGAAGTAAATGGAGTTTTTTCAGCTAAACATGAAAGAGAGGACATATAGGCAGTAAATAGAGGTTGCAGGGTGATGGATGAGAGGCTGCAGTTCTGCAGAGAGGCTTAAATTGTTATTAACAAAAACCTGCTAATCTTCATGAGAGGAAAATTATTACAGGTAGAGGTTTTGGAGACTGCAAGGATGGCAATTTCATCTGACCTGCCTCTCAAATCCCGTGGGCAGTGAGATAGCCAGCAAGAATTTCAAGTTAGCCTTTTCTCCAGAGTTCATAATCTGCTTAATTTATGATGTGGTTTGGTGCAACGTTGTATTTTCCCTCTGTGTTGCAAGCTGCTCACTTTGAGTCCTTATAATTTATATTTTGGCATGAGAAAATAGAAGAATGCTGTCTCAGCTGTCCCATTACAGTTGTTCTGCCTCTCTGTGTTAAAAAAAAAAAAAAAAAAAAAAGAGAGTTTAGAGAGGTCTGAGAAGGTTTCATGGTAAGATAATGGCAAGGGTTATGTTTCTCACTGAAGCAGCAGCATGAGGGAAAAAAAATCCCAAACCAACATACAGAGAATAAGCTTTTCCCTTGGTTTACCTCTGTTCCCTTAGCAAACTCAAATCCAGGTCCTCTTTCAGTGAAGCCTGGAGCACCAGAGCAGGCCTAATTTTGTGTCAGGAACTTCCCAATAGCAGCAGTTATTCCTTCAAACATAGGAGTAGACATATGCAAAAACATAAGTATGTCTGAGTAATGGGAAGTGACCAGGAATGCTTGTAACTGGGAGCTGGTGGAAAATCAAGACTCTTTCTCTCAGTTCTAGGTTGGGTGGGTTTACAGCAAAAAAGAAACAAGGGTTTGTTTGTGAGACGGTTTGTTGGTTTTGCTAAGTTCAAAAGTAGTGGCCTGCATAAGTCTGAAACTATTTAAACTGTGGTTTAAATCTGTTCCCTTCATGTGCAGAATAAAACTAAAGGGGAATTACTTTTCAATTTACATTTATTCTGAATTTCTTATTGGGTCTTGAATGCATGTGTAGTAATTTAGTTACGTGTACCATTCTTGCCAACTTAAAATTGTGTTATATCTAATACCTGCCCACATACTTCCTGCCCAAACTTGTTTGCTTCTGAATTGCTGCACATTAACAGTTTTGATGCAGTGCCCTTGAATACGACATTGAACGTATATGCTTTCAAATATTCACCTATGTTTGTCTTTGCAATCTTTAAACTCTCCTCTTCTTTGCTGTTCCCCCCCCTCCCAGAATGTTATTGTATTAAATATAATTTCACCAACAGCCAATGGACCTCGCCACATGTTAAAGTATTATGCTTCTTTTAGAACTTATTACACAAGAACAAGTGTTGCATAGATTTGATGCTGGGTAATTCCTGTGTCATGGCGTGCTGTGCAGAATGAACTTCAGAGGTGACCACTGTGGCAAAACTGAATAGTTTTAGATTCAAGGGAGTTTCCTAAATCCAGGAAAAAGAAATTTTAGCTATTAGTTAGTTCTGGTTTACAGTGATATGGAATAAACTCTTGGTAAAATATCAATCTCAGCAGTTTTGTTTTTGTTTGAGCCCCATCTTTTGTGAAATCACCTCGTGAAAAGATGAGTTGACTGATGGCTGCATGAATCCATTGCGGAGCTTCATATGTAACCTTCTGTGAAATGCAGTGAGGGGGAAGGTGTTGGAGGTATTTCATACATCCATTTTCTCAGTTAGGAGTGTTTGAAGTTGGTGTCAGTTCTATAGCAGATTGACATGTTAACTTGCTCTTCTAATTTGTGGTTGATCATGTTTTAGGTCTGAAAATGAGTTTGAGCGACTGCTCGTATTTACCATGCAGGAAGAAATTAGTGTGTACATATAAAATGAAATCTGGGGACCTCTTTCCTGCCCCTGAATCATGAAGCACATATAAGGCAGCCCTCTGTCAGAAAGCCCAAGTACACATTATAAATATATAATCCCCAAACAGTAATAAATAACACTCTTAGCTTTTAATGCATAATTAACATTGAGTAGTATCTACTAACACGGCCAAATAATTATGCCACATTTTAAGACTATTTCTGTCTGCTTCAACCACACAGTCAAGCAGTTAAAATATGGCCAGTTCTTAGGAGTTTGGCACAGTAATTTTTAGCTACAAATTCCCAATGAGCTCTTAAAAAAAATCTAATTAGTAACAAGCATTAGTGTTGGCTTTTCCCTCTGCTTCAGACACTAAATAAGCAGCATTGTTTTTGTAGGGTGAAGCCCACACTACCTCACGTATTCACTGGGGACCTGTGCTGAGTGGTCTGCTTAGATTAAATATGCAGAAGAGAATGATAAGCTGAGGCTGCCCATATAAAATCTGACTGAGGTTTCTGACTGAGAAAACTGATCTGGGAGGTCATGTAGTACAGGTACTCTCATGAGTTTTTGCTCAGTCCTCTACTTGAGCACTTCGTTAGGTGACCGCATGCAACCTGGCCTGATTCAGACTACTAGCCAGATGCGGTATGATGTTATGTATGCAAGGATACAGTCATAGAGCTGTTTTAGAAATAAAACCATACAGCTGCATTTCATGTGGGTTAGCCTGCAAGGTGCCTAAATATTTAATATGGTGTTGAAATTCCTAAGTCTAAATTTAAAAGTCTCTTGTGTGCCTTTGTTTCTTCATTTATGGCAAGTGTTACCTTGTGTGAATGTAGCAGGGTTGAGGTGATTCAGTATTGCAGAGTTCTTAGAAATACTTTCCAGAGAAGATTTCAGTAAAAGCAGGACAGAGGGTTGTAGCAAGATGCATGTCTTTACAGCTGTTTAATTAAAGAATTATCACAGAAGCACCCAATGGTGGGGTCAGAAGGGACCTCTGGAGACATCTCATCCAATCCCCCAGGTCCAGCAGGATCACTCAGAGCAGGGGGCCCAGGATTGTGTCTAGGTGGTTTTGGAATCTCTCCAGAGAAGGAGACTTCACAACCTCTCTGGGCAGCCTGGGCCAGGCTTTGGCACCCTTACAGCAAAGAAGTTTTTCCTCCTGTTCAGAGGGAATCTCCTGGGTTCCAGTTTGTGCCCATTGCCCCTCATCTTTCCACTGTGCACCACTGGCAAGAGTCTGGTCCCATCCTCTTGTCCCTCACCCCTTAATTACTGATCAGCATTGATCAGATCCTCTCTCAGTCTTTTCCAGGCTAAACAGCTCCAGGCTCTCAGCCTTTTTTCATCACAGTGATGCTTCAGCACCCTCAGTGTCTTCATAGTCTCCACTGGACTCTGTCCCGTAGTTCCTTGTCTCTCTTGAACTGGGGAGCCCAGAACTGGACACACTACTCCAGACGTGGCTTCACTAGGGCAGAGTAGAAGGGGGGGAAAACCTCCCTTGACTACACTTTTCTTAATTAGCAATAAAAAAATGTTGCATGCACTGGGGAAGGACAGTTGCACACTAAATTATATGTAAAGCCAATTTTATGCTCACTACTTGCATTTCATCAATACTTTTTAAGTAGCTTTTATGATTTATATTACAGATGTATATGAGTTGTATGTTTCACATTGAGTTTGGAAATTGTGCACATATTATGCAGCATAAGGCCACAAAAAGCAATGCAGGTATAGGAAGGAGGAAGTATGTAAATTGTATTATTTTTAAATTTTTTTTTTTTTTTTTCTTTT
The DNA here is from genome assembly GCA_024605025.1 of Megaceryle maxima. NCBI lineage: Eukaryota > Metazoa > Chordata > Aves > Coraciiformes > Cerylidae > Megaceryle > Megaceryle maxima. The sequence goes on along the minus strand of JANHGN010020679.1, from coordinate 7,923 downwards.
TCCTCTGGTGTGCTTAAAAGGGACATAGAAAAGAAGTTTCAATACTAACTAAAAGTAGAATACTTTCAGAGCTATTTAGGACTTCTTCCCAACTGTCTTTTCTAGAAACAGTGTTACTAGTAGCAGTTATTTTCTACCTTTTAGGGTTTTATCCTTTAGTTGACCTAAAGCCTCTTTTTATTTGTGAGTTTTTAGTTGTGTATCAAAGAGTAGTTGTCTATTTTGATGATCTCTGGTTCTTAATTGAAAAATTGATTTCCAAAATAATTAGACCTTAGTCTGATTTGACTTTAGGTAGGATTTTGTGGCTATTGAGTTACCCTTCCTCTCTGTATATATTTCTTTGAGATTTTATTGGATTCAAATCACTCTTTAATGTCTGTATGCTTTCAAGGTTGTCAGTTTAGAGTATGTATTCATCTTTGTAATGTGAAACAACTGGACAAGGTCTGAAATGCTGCCTTTCTGTACTCAGAAGTTGAGTCAGCAGGATGAGGTGCCATTTCCTCAACAAGGCACAACTTCAACAGTAAACATTTACCCTGATGATCAATTTATAAATGAATCCACAACTTAGTTCCCTCTCCAAGGACAGCTCTGTATTTAAAAAAGAAAAAAAAAAAAGAAAAAAAAAAGAGAAAAAAAAAGAAAAAAAAAAGAGAAAAAAAAAGAAAAAAAAAAAGAGGTTACTTTAAAAGAGTTACTTTATCTTGTCACAGTATGTAAACTTTCCAGACAGAGATAATGCCTTACATTGTATTTAACCATATTTTCTCCCCAGTCTTTAGTGCTGTTTAGTCTGCAACTGCATTACTTTGTATTTTAGGAAGAGGAAATGGGGAGCCTCAGGAGTATCAGAGTGAATTCTGAACACAGGAACACAGTGCCCTTTTTTTTTTTTTTTCCCCCTCCTAATTGTGTGATATTTTCTGAAGATGAAACAAAATATCCCCAGTTGTCAATGTTTCTAAATGTGATGGCAGCAGAAAGTATTCTGAGAGCAGCAGCTATTCCAGCATGTACTGTCACTGTGAGTGCCTGCAATTTTACAGCTGCTGATCCCCCCACTCCCTGATTTCTGGTACAGAATATAAAGTTCCCTAGAGGAGATCTTTTATGGCAGAGCTAGTTAAGTCAAGCTCAGGAATACTTTAAAAAGTACTGATTTTCTCTACATGCTCTGTTACTTCCATCCCAACCTTTTTGGTTTTAGCATAGAAAAGGTGTTTGAACCCTTTCCTTATTCTTTCTGGAATGTGGTAGCTCGTCTGTTTCTCACTGTCTCCTCATGTAACCAGAGAGAAGGGTGATGTGTTTGCCTGAGTTATTATCTGATCTGCTGACTCTCTGGTTGTCTAGCTCCGAGTTCTCAATTGCCCCCCATTCCATCTCTCTTAATTCCATCCCTTAATCCCTTTGTGCTTTATAGTACACCTTGTCCTTCCCCTTGCTTTGTTTACCCAGACAGTGATGGGAGTCACTCCAGTGGGGACACTGCAGACATAACATGTCCCAAGGTTCATCCCAGAAGGCCGAGGCAGTGGCCTTGAAAGACATCTACTTCATTTCTGTGCCATGCTATGGATACAAGCAATTTTCCCTGCTGTAAAGCTCTGTTTGCTAATGCAATCCAGTAACTGATATTTCTGGCCTGAATTCATCCTTGCTGCAAATAGCCCCTTTGCTTTCAGTAGAGCTATTTTAGGGGTGGATTTAGTCATCTAGCTTGTTAAATTATGCTCTTTTCTGTTCCTTGATTTCCTCCTTTCCCAGAATGAGATCTATAGTCTCCTCTCTTGGGTCAGCATTTTATTTTCAATGTGAAATAAAAGTCCTGGATCCAAGGCAGTGCTAAAACATTGAGGAGATTCTTTTGTATTTAGGATTAATATTAAATATTTATTCTACCACTGAGTAGGAGGAGTTGAATACTGGACATTCTGCTTTTTGTTTTCTTTCTGTAGGGTAAGGCACAGTGTTATCATTTAAGATAATTTCAGACTCAGTAAGTCTGGTCACTTGGAATAAAATGCATGACAGATCAGACTAGTTAAACTATTCATTACCAGTCCTATTAATTACAAATGCAGCCTCTTCTTTTCCTTACCTTTTAATACATCTCTATTTTTGTGATTGTCATAGTAATTCATGAATATCTGCTAGTTTCAGCAAAACACAATTTAACTAAAGACATGAAATGAACCATTGGAAATGAACGATCTAGTTGCTTCGGTTATATGTTATTCACTGCTCGGGGTATGGCTGGTCTATACACAATTTATTACTATTTTTCAGTAGATGGCCAAAACCTTTTTAACCCCATGAATGATGAATATGGTGATGTAGAGTTAACTTTAGTTCTTACTTTTCCCTTAAGTTCTTATCATATGTAGTTCTTTAGGTATTCCAGTTTAAATGTAAATGTCAAAAAATGAGATGCACAGTTCTTTTACCAGTGGTGGATGAGTAGACAAATCATAGGGTCATAGGAAAGATCACTCCCGATGGAGTTGTGAATGGCAGAAACATGTATGAGATGGCCCCTCCCCCTGGGGGGTCCTACATGGTGACAAGATGCAAAAGCTTGTGGTTTAAACTTTTAACAGCTGAGTTTGTAACTTACATGTAGTGGATTTACACAACTCCCTGTAGTGCTGCCAAGTCATAGCAAGATACCCCCCCAAATGCTGTATTTGTTCTTCTTTACTTCTGCCTTCTGTCTTACCTTTTCTTCTCCCTGCTGCTCTCATTTAATATACATCTGTTAAGAGAATGAGAAATAGACTTACTCATTCATTGTTTAGTAAATCTGTTAATTTACTTTTTCTGGCATATGATAAATGCAGGATTTGGTAGAATATCCGATGGATTTAGAAATGAGCTTTCTATTTTTATTTTTGTTTCCCTTCTGCTGGCATTAAAAAGCTCCACTCCATAGGCCTCTTAGAAAACTAATGTAAGGCACAGTGGTGATGTGACAAGTTTTCAGAGACATTATGTTGAAGGCAAAATGATGTCTTATTCCTCCTCTGCTGTGGAGGAAAGAGAGGAAACAGATCAGCATGGCATCATCAGATACATTTTGAGAAAAATCAGCAATTGTATAAAAAATGGAAACAAAAGCACATAACGTACAGAGGCAAACTAAAGAAGTGAGATCTAAATAAAATCATCATTGTGCAAGTAGCAACTCTGCAAATTTTATAGACAGCCTGGAAAAGCATAAAAAAAATGGTGTCCTGCAGTGGCCACTTTAATGGACAGTTTTGAAAGGTTGCTCTTGTCAGCATCTTCGATCCCTATTCTTACTGGTTTGATAGTAATGTTAAAGGTGAATGTCTTAGTGAGATTCCACTGGCATTTGAAGCCCTCTTGAGCTTTTGTCTCCTCACTTTCAGATGAGCACCCTGGCAATCTAAAATTCAATTAAACTAGTTTTAAAATAATGTTAAATTTGTGTGCAAAAGCTAATGGGATATTAGACCATTTTAAAGGTGTGGATAGAGAAGATTTTCAGATGTTAACTAAAACTGGGAAATGTGATGGAGTAGCAGAAGTTTGTTGTTAAAAGAGGTTTAATTTAGAAAGAATACTTCTGATAAGGAGTCAGTTCATAGTGGCCCTCAATGGAGAGTTGTACAGACCGTTGTCTCATGGAGGGGAAACCATGTGGAGATGTGTGACATGACTACCTGTTACTTCTGATGAGAGATGTTCCATGTTGAAACTGGGTTTGGTTGAGAAGTCGGCTTCCACCTTGCTACCAAAATGCAGAGAGAGAGAGAATTCTTCCTTCCGTTAGGCCTAGAGGCATATGCTAACTCAATGGAAGTGACCGTGAACCCTTAACCGTCTCTTTAGCTGGATGTTTGCATGTTGCCCGCTCCTGGGAAATAGGAGGGAAGAAAACTACTGTATCAAACAGCAAACTTGGTACTAATCCTTTTCTTTATTCCCCTGGGACGCTTTAGTTTTCCCTTCTGTTGTTGTCAGAGCTGCTGTGCTGTGGCTTCTGACATGCTCTGGAGGGAGGAGTCCCAAACAGGTGCCAGAAACTCATTGCAATGCAGAAGTTCAAACCTCTCTTATGTGCAGTTTGTAAGTAATTGTGTCACAGCTCACAGAAAATTACCAATCCCTGCCAATTAGCACAAGATGGATTTATTTGTAACTTTTTTTTTTCTTTTTAAAACTTGGGAAGTTCTAAAAGAGGCAGCAGCAAAGTTTACTATTTGTTATATGCAGCTTCACATTAAATTATGAAATATGGGTTAGCATGCAATTTCTGGTACAATTGTATTCTCCATTAGCAAACTGGAGGCTTCATTTATACACTAAAAAACACAACAACAAATTAGGTGGGTGACTGCACAGAAATATTAGAGTGAAAAGATGGAAGGGTGCATCTGGGAGGTGTAATGAGGAAATACACATTATAAAATAAATGTCTTCATTTTAATATTTCCACCTACTCGCCTTATGGCGATACCATGTGGTTCTTGTTCTCATTTTTCTCTGCCTTCATAGTTTCAAACTTCTGAGTAAACGAATATTTAAGAGAATAAAAATGTGAAGAAAAGCAATTTGTCAGGCTGTCCTCTACAAGCTGTAGTTCCTGCAGACATTTTATGTAGAAGGTTAACTTTCTGCCTTTGAGCTTTGCATACTTTTATTTATGTCCTTGATAACACAACCAGTCTTTTGTATTCCTTCCTTGCCCACTTGATCAAGGATGGTAATAAAGTAGTAAAAACATGTGGGAATGGCCTGTGATCTGTAAACAAAGAGTAGCTTTCACCAGAACATTCTCTTATGGCAAAGAACCAGTGCATTCTGGAATTATTGACAACTGGAATGGAGGCGGGTCTTAACCCTATTGCCTTCCTTCGATGCATGTGCACCTTGGAGTACTCTACATCTTTGAATGTTTCTACTAGGGAGTTTCCAAACACTTCCTAGGATTTCCTAGTGTTTCTACACACTTTTGAAAGTTTGTGGGAGATGGTTTTGGCAACCTTTTGCTTCCTTGGTGTACTGACTGCTAGTAAAAGACCATCACTACTAGAATGCTTCAAACTCTGCCATCTGTCTTTTATACTATTAACTGAAATATTTTGGCTGTAAAACTACAGTCTGGCTCACAGAATCCAATATAAAAATATCGGCAAAAGAAACAGAACAATATGGAAGAGAATGTTAGGAGGGAAATGAAGAAAAAATCCTTGGAGAGTGTGTAAAAGAAAACCAGAGGCACGAATGAAGAAAGGCACGTGAAGAAAAGAAGTCACAAATGATGTATTCCTGGAATGAAGCAATTTTGAATGAGAAGAGCAGTTGGCTGGAGTACCTAAAACCCCAGCAGATAGAAGTGCCTTTGTTTTATTTGCCAGTTATTTTTCTCTAGTGAAAAGAAAGCAAGAGAGGTGCCTTACTGAAACCATGCTGTCATGCTTCCTTCTTTTTTTTGCTTTCTACCTCCAACTAGATTTTCTTCTCTTCTCTGTCTCTGGATGTGAATGGGTTGTGACTTCTCTGCAGTGACTTCCCTCTTACGTTTTTATAAAACTCAAACAAACCCTCCTTTTGTGTTGCTCATACCTAGGTAGAATTTCTGGGGTGTTGATAATAATAGGAAAAAAAAAATAGAAAAGATCGAAGGAAACCCCAAATGTGACAGTTCCTTGTTTAATGCAGATTATATGAAATTTGGCTTCTATAGGAGTTGGATCAATTCTTAGTATGGTTAAGTAGTTTATAATTCAGTATTCTCACCAATGCCAGAAATGATTGTTGTCTTGTAAAATGTCATAGAATCAGAGAATGATTTGGGTTGGAAGGGACCTTAAACATCATCTAGTTCCAACCCACCTGCCATCGGCAGGGACATTTTCAAGGCGATTGTGTTGCTCAGAACCCCAGACAACCTGACCTTTAACACTTCCAGGGATGGAGCATCCACAGCTTCTCTGGACAGCCTGTTCCAGTGCCTCAGCACCCTCAAAGTGAAGAATTTCTTCCTAATACCTAATATAAATTTCCCGTCTTCCAGGTTAAACCCATTAGTCATCATTTTATCACTTCACTCCTTAATAAGAGTCCCTCCCCATCTTTCTGACAGGCCCCTTGAAGTCCTGAAAGGCTACAAGGTCTCCCCAGAGCCTTCTTTTCTCCAGGCTGAACAACCCCAACTCTCTCAGCCTGGCTTCATAGGGGAGGTACTCCAGCCCCTGATCATTTTCATGGTCCTAATTCCTTAAGATATGTAATGTAAACATAAAAAAATCTGAAAGTTGGTAAGTTTCTTCAGTGACTTTCTCCCATGCTCTTCACTGACTAATGGCATTAGCATTAGGAAGTCACACTGTCAAAGTTGGTGAAACTACCAACTTTCCTTAAATATGCAAATAATATAATCTTTTCTATTTCATTCTCATGCATTAGGGTAAGACTACTCTCAGTTTGTTAACTAAGAAATGTGATCTAACTTACTAGCAGGTACCACGACGCTATTTACGTGGCATTACAGGGATTTGTGGCATAGACAAGAAATGAGAATCCTCTGATGCTCTGTTAAGAAAAATACCTGGAACAGACAGAACCTGCTGGGAAATTAGCACACAAAATGTAAATGATGCTGGAGACATGAAGCTGGATTAGCAGACGTAAGGGGATTTATAATGAAATGAATGAGAAGAAAGCTAACACCTTAGGGATGCTATTTTTTCCCTAAAAAATGAGTGCAGCCATGTTTTCTTTTTGCTGATGCTACTCATTTGAATGTTTCAGTGCTAAGTAAAATATTTTTTAATAGTATTACAAGGTAGCCTTTTTTTTCAGGAGGTGTATCCAAATAAGATTAATGGCATGGTTATAGTAATGCTTCTTTGAAATGTTAATTTGATCTATATCATAATTTGAAGTGCTAATGTTCATAATGTCTTGGCTGAAATCCAACCATAGTAATTACAGTTAGTTGATCACATTTCACCTGGTAATCTCCAGTGGAGACAAATAGGTTTATTTCTTTCCTGCAGCATTACCAGGTCCTCCTTACAGCTGTCACGTATAGCCTTGGAGATCTATTAATCAGAAGTAGTCTTGGTAATACACCAGAGTGCAAAGCGTAATTCAAAGATTTGAATTTTAATTTTCAGATTATTTTGTAGCTTAATGTTATCAATAGAAAAAAACAATGTTCAGTAAAAATGTCTTCTGGTTTTCAGCCTACAATAAAGAATTTCTGTTTGTGTGTTGTTGTTGGTTTTTTTTGTTTGTTTTTTTTTGTTTTACTATCATGCTCTAAGCAGTGGAGCTGGACGCTGATTTTTCAAGCCAGTTTATGGCTCACTTCAGTGCAACTATTTCTGAACTCATCTTCTGGCCTTGTGCCTGGCTCTGCGCAGCCATACAGCCCAACACAATGTCAGTAGCTGTATCACTGGAATATGAATTTAACTTCTCAGATAGCATCCTGAGTTATGCTCTGTAGCACAGAGGTTTTTTATCTGTCTCTGCTCTTTGGTTTCCTCTGAAGTACTCTTAATTTTTTATTTTTTTTTTTTACAGATGGATAAGCTGAGATGTAAGATAATTTATTCTGAGTGATTCCATATGTATGATACTATATGATTAAAAAAGCAAATTAATATTCTTTCATATGAGAACCCATGCACTTCTTTCCAACCACACAAAAGATCTCCGTCTTTAATCTCAGCAATATAGATACCAATCACATAAATCAAGACCTCCTACAGAATGTGTGCGGGCCAGCTATTGAATAGATGAGAAGAACCTGTGGTTTTTAACAAACATTTTTGTTTGTTTTTAGTGAATCACAGTGGCTTTTGGGATGTAATTGAAGGTTGAGGTTATTTTGTCACTTTTTTTTTTTTTTTTTTTTTTTTTTTTTTTTTTTTTAAATGA
>JANHGN010020678.1:142238-162786 GCA_024605025.1 Megaceryle maxima | reverse complement strand
CCCCCCGCCAGCTGCCTCTGCCAAGTCCCGGAGTTTGATGCGGGAGGAGCGCGGCCCCCGGGCGGCCGTCGCTCTCCGGCCCGGCCCTGCCCGGCTCGGCCCCGGGACGGCGGGACCCCGTCGGAACCAGCTGGGGTCCGCGGAGGGGGGGGGGGGGCGGAGGACGCGCTCCGTGGAGGTCAAGGAGGCGTCTTCGGACGGCACCGGGACTCCCGCTGCGACGCCGCAGGGGGGACCCGGCGGGAACCCGCCGTGGGACGCTATCCCGGCGGATCCCCCCTAGTCCCGAGTGGGATACCGCGGGGTCCCCCCACCCCCCACGGCGTGAGCAGGCAGTATGTGCCTTCCCCAGCGGGCTGCGCTCCCGGTCGGGGCTGGGTGCGCTCATCCGTGGGTGAGGTGCTGCCATCGGACGGGGCAGCGGTCGCAGTTTGTGTCCGGCTGGCGGGGTCGGTAGTTTTGGGGGAGCTGTGGTTACTTTTGCCTGAAATCAGATAACGGTGTGCGTTGTTTAGTTCGGTGGGTTTTTTTGCTGTTTTGTTTTGTTTTAACACATCAGGTTATCTATACCTTCTGTCAGTAGGGTGCGCGTTCGACAGCACCAGTTTATCTCTTCGGTGGCAGGTGTAACAAAATAAGCCGGACCTGCGAGTTCTGTTAGTTGAGCTGCTTCTTACAAAAGACCTCAGGATGATGAGAACAGCTTGCACAGCATAATGCGCGTGCTTATAAATGCATACATTGATAACATCTACCCTAATAAAACTTTTATATTGCTATGGGAACTTTAAAGAGCACATATAATACAAAATTAGTTACTACCCCATAAAAGTTTTTAATTACAGTGTTTCTGCCTGGGACACAAGTTAAGGTTATGTCCTCATTTCAATTATAAATACCCATATTCAGTTTATATCCAAACTATAACATTTATCTCTGGCCTGATTTTAAGTTTTCAGTCTATATGCAGTGTTTTACAATTAAATTACATCGGGCTTTGGTTGTTTTTGTTTTTGTTTTCTTTTTTTTTTCTGTTTTTTCTTTCTATTAAACAAGACCAGGAGAAATAATACTTCAATGCATTTGAGTGCTTTTCCTTTTCTCCTTGAAGGAAGACAAACTTTGGGGGAATTTTCTTTTTCCAGCAAAAGTGTGCTGTTCATTACTCTGTTCTGCAAGCCAGGCATTGGAGTTAAAATTGAATTTGAAAAGCTAACAATGTAACTCTGGAAAGCTGGGGCTTGAGGCTGTGTCTGGCAATTACTCCTTTTCATAACCTTTTTAACATATTTTTCCTCTGTTGGGGGAGCCCCTTTCAAATGGTCAGCATAAAGCTCCTGTACGGGTCCAAAGGCAGGTCCATCAGCCATTTTCCAGCTAAATTACCTGCTTAAAAATGTCTGTATTTGCGTTACTAGTGATATTCTGGTTGCATAGATCTTGCTGTTTGTTTTCCTCTATCGTTGTCTCAGTTCAGGTAGGTTCAACAAAGGGGCTTCAAGTGGCACATTAAAAGCTGTTGGAGAGTGGCAGGCCTGCATTTGTGGCTAAACTCTCACCACTCTGTAGGGGTTGAGCCCACAAACTGTGCAGAGCAGTGCCTAGCGAGGGGATCACCCCTACTGTAAGTGGTGCTCATGGGGTGAGCAGGGGGTTTGCCGGTGTTTGCTGTTGCGTGTTTGTGTCCTTTTGGGAATATTAGGTTTTGCTGGCTATCTTTCGCTTGGGACTACCTGAGATCACAGGGTGGACGTTTACCATGAAGCAGCTGTTGTGGCAGATGGTTCAGAAGAGTAATTTTGCGAAGTTGTATGAGCAGTATTAAATAAAAACTTACTTTCACTTAGTGAAAGCTTCCAAAGGCTGTCGTGAAAGCCGGTGGTGCCTTGATGCCGCCGCAAAGGCCCCTGGCTCAGTCTCCCATCATAGGCAGGGTATGTGTCTTGTGCTGCCCTTCTGCCATCCTGCTCACTGACGGGCAGCTTATGGGCATTCTGAAGAAACCTATTTTGGATGCTGTACTAAACGGACCAAAACAAAGCCAATATGTTAATTTTAAACTCTGAAGGCTTGTCACGATGCCTTCAAAGGAGTGCAGTTGTTGCCAAAAAGGGAAATAAAATATACCACATAGATAGGACTTCATGGCAAAGACCAACACTTAAAGAGACTTAATTTTCTCTGCAGTGAGAATGAATGTTGTCCTTTATTCTTTTGAATGTAGTCATAATGGCAATTTCGCACTTAATTTATGACTGAGAATCCACTTTTCGCAGTATTTGGTGAACATTTTGCTTAAAAGTGCAGTAATTAAATATTATCGTGCTATTCTAAAGTGCCTTTTTTTTATTATTTAGTATATTCTTGGAAAATCAAAAGGGGTTTTCAGATGAACAGCAGCATGCTAATCAATTCTCATTGATTGTTACTTTTATGCTATTAATGAATTTGCTTTCCAGTTAATACACACTATGTCTTTCACTTTGCTGTAGCATAGAAAATGTAATAATATATTGTGTCATGGCTATAAGACAATATTTAAGTAGTTAAACTGCAGTGGGAGAAGATTGTAAGCTGTTTTCTACTAAACAGTAGTTTTTCCAGGTTTTATTGATGCCAATAACACTTGTGCTTCCCAGAAAACTACTATAATTCAAATAGTGAAAGCTGAGTACAAACTCAAAGAGAAATTTTAAGAAAACATACCGATCTGTGGCATAAACAAAGCTTGTGCCCATTTGGTAGGCTACTTCTGGAACATTTTGGGATGAGCAGCCTAATTTAAGGTGTCCTTACTGCTGACAAGCACAGTTATCCCAAACACACGACACCAACGACTTTGAACCACAGCCCCATCTCTGTTTTTTCTTTCTCCATGCATTTATTTGTATGCTATATATATATAGTTTTACTTGTCCAGACTCAAGAGTGTGCAGTCTCCAGTGCCTTACAGCTTTATACTGAGGTGCTGGAGCATGTCCAGAAGAAGGCAATGAGGCTGGGGAAGGGTCTAGAGCACAAGTCTTATGAAAAGCAACTGGGGTTGTTTAGTCCGGAGACAGGGAGGCTGAGGGGGAGACCTTTTAGCTCTCTACAGCTACCTGAAAGGAGGTTTAAGGGAGGTGGGGGTTGCTCTGCTCTCCCCTGTAGCAAGCAATAGGACAAGAGGAAATGGCCTCAAGCTGTGCGGTTTAGGTTGAACACTGGGAAAAATTCCTTCACTGCAAGGCTTGTAAAGCACTGAAATGGGCTGCCCAGTGGTGGAGTCACCATCCCTGGAGGAGGCATTTAAATGATGTGTAAATGCAGTGCTGAGGGACATGGTTTAGTGGTGACCTGGCAGTGCTGGGTTAATGGTTGGACTTGAAGGCCTTTTCCAGCCAGAATGCTTCTATGATTCTGTGGTTCTATGATTCTGTTTTGTTGGTGGTTTTTGGTTTTGTTTGTTTGTTTGTTTTTTTGTTATACTAGACAAAGAGATGGAAAATCTCAGACAGAGGTATTTTATATGCCTTTTCTACAACAGAAAACATACTGTGTATGACAGAAAGCAGCAAATGAGCTGGACCAAAGGACAATTGATTGCCAGGACAAGTTCTGCATTACAGGCATTCATGTTGTTATTTGCTTTATTTAATAAATTGAAATAAAAATTCAGCCAGGCCTGTAACTCTGTGCTTGGGTTTAGGCATAGCAACGGCCCCAGTGAAGACCATTAGAAAAACTTTCATCGTAAGATACATGCACAGGCAGAGTTTTTCCTCATTCATTAAAAACAATTAGCAGATTTATTAAAGCATTTATTGTGCTCTACCAAACAACAAAAGAAATTTTAGTGTAAGATATTTGTTAGCCACTGACAAAACAGTGTGTGTTTAGATAAAAGTAGCCAAGTATGTAATTGGTTATTTGGTACTTACCTTATACTTTGGGATATTTTGAGTTAGCATCAGTGTGTAGGGGCTGGATAGTCATGTAAGAAATGTATAGCTATATGGCTTCCAAGTTGAGATCAATATCAAATGCCACAGTGTAAGGTGGCCTAGTGTGTTTTCCAGACCACGTATTGAATGATTAGTTCATTTGCTATCTTTGGGTCTGTTCCTGCTCCATTGGAAGTCAATGAGAGTTTTGTTTGGAAGTTGTTATTAACAAAAAGTAGCCAGACATCCAGCAGTCTTACAAATGAACCTTTTGTACCTTCTTAATCCCAGGTTGTCTAGCTTTTAGTCACTATGTTTTATTTTTGTGTAAGTTGAGAGGTTTTTTTTTTTCTCATGTTGTGCAGTGTTTATTGGAGACAATTTTAGAAAGCTAATTCTACAAATGCTTCTCCAAAGTAAGATAGCAAGATGTTTATTTTCATAGAACAGTAAGCAGCTACTTTGGGGGGGGCAGGGGTCACTGCAACCATTGTAGGGTAAGAAGCTGGACCAGCTTACCCTTTTTACAGACAATACAGTGATACCTCACTCTCACAGAAAAATGTTAGTGTCTTCTTTTATCTCCCATCTCCTTTACAGCTCTACTCCAGCCTGTGTCTTGGACTTTGTCCCTTCTTTCTTTTTGGCTTGTGGCTTTCTACCGGTAATGCTTGAAATCCTTTTTATCTCCTTATTTCTATCTTTGTAGTGTTTCCCATCCTGCCTTCCCCCCAGTGTCAATTCACCACCTTCCCCTCATTGAGACCCCATCTAAAATTTGCTCTTTCTGTGATTATTATAAGTTGTGAGCAAACAATAACACAAGTAATAACTACAGACTGTTCCCTTCTCCCACTTTCACAGCATGTTCTCTTTTCTGATGCCTGGAAGCCCTTTGGGTCAAGAATTACTTTTATTGTTTGAGGTTTTATTTCTTACAGCACTGAACAACTTGTGCATGTTAAACGTTATAAATAATAAGAGGAGATAGCTTTTCAGGGTCATAATACTTTATAAACATCAGTTGAATAATAGTATTTTAAAAATACATCTGTTGTGCCATTCAAGTACTCATTTGCTGAATGTTAACGCACCACATCCTCCTCATTTAGGTTAAGTATCCACCGAGTCCAGAAGCTTTGCCAGTTTATGTCAGTTGAGGATCTGGCCTACCAGCTCTGATTTGCAGTGCTCAGTCACTTTTTTTAAATTTTTTTTTTTTTTTTTTTTAAGAATGATTATTTTTTAAAAACTTCTACTTTGTTTTTGCCTTGTATATGAGATTCTGATATACCAGTAGGAGAGTGACTGTGATTTCATCTCTCTCCCCGAGGACTGTTTGAGCACCTGTGCCCACTTGGGTGATGCAGAAGGTGAACAATCCTTTGGGCTTTCCTCCTAACACTCAGACTTGTAGATTTATGCTCCTCTGGGGATGTTTTCCATCAGAGGTTGAGGCAGAAACCGTACTAGGTTATTGGAGAAGGATTCAGAAGAGGGCATGAGGTGCATGCAGCATTTCCCATTTTATGTGAATATTTTGAGGCAAATGCCAGGTTTCTTAAAACTAGTGGAAGAGAAATAAATATGGGCCATTAAGCAAAAGCAAAAGAAAAAAGACGCAGAAAAAAATACTGGCTGTGGGAACATCTTGTCATCCATATATTAGCAGTAACATCATGCTCAACTCCATGACACTCTCATTAGAGAAAGCAACTGTTGTAAGTGCAAGGTTTTTAACCTCATATAACAAATTACTCCATTTGCATCATATTTATGACTGGGAAACAACAAAGCATGGATATAAAGAGCTCCAGCAACTATTTGCGGCTTATGTTCAGAGATACCTTTAAGTCTGGTTATAACTTACTAATAATAGGAGTACTAAAGTCAAATAAATAGAAATGAAGAAAAAGTGGTATTACCTACAGCTAGAAAACAGGGAGGTTAAGTTCTGTGTCAGGTGGTATCTCATCTATCAGACTGATCGAGTTATAACTTTAACATGACATCCTTGCAAAATGAGATTCCAAAAAGATGTTATTTTCTAGGAAGCCCACCTAAAGTCTCTTTCTCTTAACGGGTTGGTTAGCTGTGGGGCTAATTCCAGTGGAAAACCACAAGTGCCTTGTGAAAAACTGAAAATAGGAAAAGGGAAAGCTGCAACCAAGCTTCCTTGGTTTTGAACAAAACGATCTCTTTGTAAACCCTGCCCTGCTGAGGAATGGGAATTACCAGTTCAGTACTGCTGCCAGGGGCTGGATTTGCTGGCTGGCCACTGCTTGGGAGCCCACTGGCCCCCAGTCTGGCCAAATGCACTGTGTCCACATCACTACCAGTGGGGCTACTCACTGGTCTTCAGTCTCTTAAAAATCAGACACTAGTTGTGCTTGCTGGTGCTGCCTAAGGCCCCAGAAGAGCAGAAATGAACACTTGCAGTTTAATACTCTGGTAATAATCTAAATAATTTATAAATAATTTGTGGGTAACTACAGATTTATATTTCAGAGAAAGAGTGAATGAACTATACCAACAGATAATGAACGTGATGACAATTAATACTCCGTGCCAAACATTTTCTAGGGCTTTTCAAAGGTAAAAATACATAACTTGTGTTCCTCTCTTATAGCTTGATATCCTGGCATTCCTAATACCTGAAGCAAACAAAAAGTAGTATTAGTGACTTAAGCTGACTGTGTTTTATCCTCTTAGGAAGATTTTAACCTGCGTGCATGTAGCAAGGACCTGGATACGGATGTATCTTGGGAAATATGACAGTAGGAATGCAATTTAAACTTATCCTCTGAGATCCTTTTATTTATTTTTAAAAAAATAAATTAGTTCCAATGCAGCAGTGGTGGTCTCAGTAGTCAAAACACTTAAAATTATGCAGAAGGGACTAGAAATCTTTGCTAAGAAGCTTTTTGTCTCTATGTTTTGTTTCTCAATAAGGATGATCCACAACTGTAAGTAGTTAAAACTAAAAACAAGAGGGTTGTATCTGACAAAGCCACACAGCTTCTTAATGTAACCCAGTCTTCCCGTGTGGTTGTTTTCACATGTTTTTGGATCAAAGAAAGAGTCCTTTGTGGCTCAGTTTGGTTTGATTGAATGGCAGGAGTGGAGAAATAGAGGATGAAGGTGGTGTCTCCTTACACTGAGTATGTTTAGATTGCTTTGAGCTGTAATCACTTCTTATTGGCTGTATTGCTTTTGAAATCCACTAGGGAGAAACTGGTGGCCTTCCTAGTCCATGCATTGTCATGATGGTGCCTTCTAGGTGCCAGGGTGTTATGATGGCCTATGGTGGCATGAAAAATGCAAATACGACAGGCAGATGGATTGGGAGGAGAAAGCACTGGTGAAATATGTGTTTGCAGGGTTCACATTCAGAAGCCATGCCAGCAGTGGTTTCTCTACTGTCCATCTCCTTGTTTGTGCCTGTGTCTTCTCTTCTTTGATCACTGTGAAGGTTTTGGGGTGCCTGTTCTGATGTACAGGTGTGGGCAGCTAGCCTAAACCTCCTGTGTGGGGGTTTAGCTTTTGTTCTGCTGTTGCTAAGTGGTGTCTACTTCCTAGCTATGCACTAAGAGAAAGCTGATTCTTTCTGTCATTGACCACTTCCAATTGATCAGGAGGGTTCATCTCTCAGGTCTGTCGATGTTAGGAGGGAATGGCATAATTGTAATGTTTTTATTCTCCTTTGTCT
The DNA here is from genome assembly GCA_024605025.1 of Megaceryle maxima. Classification (NCBI taxonomy): domain Eukaryota; kingdom Metazoa; phylum Chordata; class Aves; order Coraciiformes; family Cerylidae; genus Megaceryle; species Megaceryle maxima. The sequence continues at coordinate 155,154 of JANHGN010020678.1, read as the reverse complement.
TAGAACAGCAAGCAAAGTAGATGGTTGAACTGCGGGTGCCCCCCCCCCCAAAAAAAAAAAAAAAAAAAAAGAAGAGGGTTTGTTGACAAAGATACTCTGGAGAAGATAATTATGTTGATATGCATCCACTAGAAGACACTTTTTTACATTTTTTGTTTCCAAAGTAGTCAGGGAGGAAACCTGTCATAGCATCAACTGTTTTAAAGGACAAAATAACAATAAAAGCTAAGTGTGCATTTCTTCATTTGTGTTTGGCAAGGAGAGTATAACATTTTCTGCAGGATGATGACCTCGAGTTAACTAAATGTCGCCAGTTTAAAAAGTAAATTAATGTTACAATGTGCTTTGTTTGTGGTTAGGCCCGCAGACTGTCAGGAATTTCTCAGTACAAAAGGTGATTGTGTGCTGGTCCATTTACTCAGGCTCCCTGCAAGAAAACCATTGTGATCCCAACCCATCTGAATTAGCGTCACCGTGTTGCCTCGCGTGCTTCGGTTTACCAGTTGATTCCACAGCATTGGTGGTAAAATGGCACTGAGATTGCCCCAAGAAAGGAAAATAGAGATAAATGTTGTTGCTGCTGGACCCAAGCTGGCTTTCGTAGATCCAACCAAAGTATCTCTTGATGATGCTCTTCAAGGCTTCGCACTGCACAAGAACTTACTGGCTTGGGCGCATGGCTGTGCAAACATGATCACATCCTATGGGGTAGAAATGCAGCCCTCTTTTTTTTTGTTGTTGCTCTGGCAAGTATAGAAGTAGCAATATCTTGAACTAATTACAGCTGATGTAAAGCACATTTAAGGAAACCCATTAGCAGAGAATTAGAACTGGAGCAGATTAGCTATTCTTTAATGGCCTTGACTGTAGATCTTTTGACGCCTTGGTAGCTCTTCTACCACTCATTGCTCATCTGTCTTGACTAAATGACTGAGAAGCTTCTTTCAAGTCACAGTCTGGTTGGGATGTGAAAAAATGTCTGTTTTCAGCTGAAAAAAAATGATTATCTGGAAAGGTAAAGTCTACCGAGTTCTGTACTGTATTTGTTGTTGAGATTTAAAGCATTATTTTACTACTCAATGTGACTGTATAATAGAAAGAGTAATCTCTAATATGCTTCCTTGGAGCTATTAATTATTTACTTTCTTGAAATACAGATCATAGGCAATTCTACACGTCTTCCCTTCTTACAGACTTTCTCCTCTCTCTCTCTCTCTATTTTTGTATGCTTTGCAAATGCCTGTAAATTTGTTTCCACCGAAAGGGGAAATAAGTAATTTAGACTATTGCAGCTGTTTCATAATTAATTAATTTCAATTTAAAACAATCAAGTAGTGCCCATCCATTGTTCTGTGTGCTTTTCTGAGGCATTAAGATTCACAATATCAAAATAAGTTCCAGATGGAAGTGCATACTTTATAATCAGAGGGAAAAAAAACCCTCTGCTTTTGTCAAAAACCTGAAGAGTCCTGCCCTGATCAAACCAGAAAATATTATGCTTGAGCATATTTTTCAAGCTTTGAGCCATTACTTTATGAAATACTTAAAAGTACCGATTTGAAATGTTATATAGGGCATTATAAACTTAGAAATAGAACTATAAATTTATGAATAGAACTAAAGAGTGAGAGAAACAGTGATGTAGGACTATTTATTCATTTGTTTCCTCAAATACTCCTGGCATCTGTTAAAACGTAACAAGGCTTAGCACATTTTCTCCTTTTTGGCACTCTGTTTTCTATGATAAAGAGAAATATTTGCAATGATAAATCATCTCTTTGCTAATAATCAATAAATAACACATTCTCCTGAGGAAAAAAAAAAAAAAGAAGAAAAAAGAAAATGGTAAAATGAAATGAAAAATACTGAGCAGAAGGAGAGATGATCAAAATGGTACACCGAGAAAGTCTCTATGTTTAACAAATATTGGGGTTTGTGGAAGAACTTCTAATGTGGCAGTTTGGAATAAGAAAAAAAAGTCTTTTTTGGGTTTTTTTTTGAACACAAAAGACACGTAAGAGGTTTATATTATGTAAATGTTGCTGTTGTTGGTGATAGCCTATTATAAAGGAACACTTTATATTCAGAAAAGCATTTGCAAATAATGGGATAGATGCAGCAGTCGCTCGTCCTGACTTGGACAACTTTCGCTTTGAAGTCAATGGAAGTTTTGCCTGAATAAAGGTGGAAGGAATTAGCCCATTCATTATTATCTGAATTACATCAAGAGCTGACTGCTAAACAATAAAATCATGATTCATAACATAACAGCTTCACTTAATTCTTTTGTAGTCTTAATATATCTCATTATATGGTACTTCTGTTCTTTCCTCTCTGCGCAGTATTCAAATTAATAACAACCACCTTTACATAACTGATGGTTAGACATGTTTTGCTGCCTTAGCAAGATCAAAGGATTTTTATATACCCTTTTTGGATAGATACCAAGAATGGAGTGATCAATCTCTCCTGTAACCATTAAGCACAGTGTAAATATCTCAGGGTACCCAATTAGACACAAGTGGTTTGCCAGATGCTGAGAGCATCACCAGTTGTCAAGAGCTTCCCAAGTCTGGGGGACAGTCCAGAATTTATTAGGGATTAGTGGTGGTCCGAGTTGTCACTCCACTGATTTGTGCTCGTTCAGCTGTGCCCAGCCGTAAGCAGCCTGCATGAAATGTGGAGATAAGGTTCAAGCAACAGATACTTCACCGCCTCTCGGGCATCTGTGGGTGCGAAGGAGGCAGGGGTGGACACTGGTGCTCTAGTTCCTCTCCTGTGACCAGAGAGGATTTGGGGTTATAGTAAGTGAGATGGCAAAATTAGAAGGGCATAAGAGAAGGAGACTGAAGAGAACAGCTCAAGAAAAGGGACCCTGAAAAGGCTTTAATATGAAGCTGGAGTTAACCCCTCACCAGGAAGCCATCTGCAGCCTTCAGGCTTTAAGAATTCTTTTTATCTAGAGATGTAATTGAAACAAGATGTGTAACAGCTGCGAGATGTCAGGTTTGTCAAAGTAACTAGAAAAATGAGTTCTGTGACACACTCACACACAGCAAAGTAACCTATAGCTAAGAAAAAAAATGAATAAATTATCATGTGGGTTAAAAAAGAGGAAGGAAAATAGTCAAATAAAGAAAGTTGCAGTTAATTCTGGAGCATGGATGGTTTGAAATTAAACTCCACTATAGGTTTCCCAGATACGGAAACGTCCTAACTCTTTATTCCAACAGAGACAATAGTGAAACTCCTCACGTTCTCATCAGAACTGTATTTCACCGATGAACTAGAATGGCTAGTGCTCTATGCTGACTCCAGGGGAGGGTGGCAGCCTTGTCATTTTAGCCTTCTGCTTGTTGCGCACCGTACTTTGTGTCTGTAGGTAGGGACCCAGACTTGCTGCACTAGGTGCTGTTCGGACATGGGACAGAGAGCCAGTCATGGGACCAAAAAGTTTGCAGACCAAGTGAAAGACAAAAGAAAATGATGGATATGGTCAAAACTGGTCAGAAAGAAAAGGCAGAGTATTTTAATCACCCAAATAAACAGTGGTTGCAGCAAACTGCCAGGCCTGATGGTGCTGCTAAATGCGTGAGTGTGAACATGATGGGAAAAACCAGAACCTTCTTTTCAAGAACCTCAAAAAGAACAATGAAGCGATTTGGTACATGCTTATGAGGACTCCTTCCAAGCATGAGTGACAGCACAGGGATACCCTCAAGGTGTTTGCTGGAAACTTGGAGAATGAATTGCCCTAATGGGTCAAGAGAAGACTAGAGTCAGCCTTTTTATAATAACTTTTGGTAATGACTTTTCATAAAGATGGGGATTGGCCACAAAGGGCCTCCATGGTGAGGAAAGTGGGAACCAATGAAGAGCTGTGAAGAAAAGGGGCTCATAGCAAAGCATCCTGCCAGGGAAATCCTGTTTGCTGCAGCATCTCATCTGGAGCTGGCTCTACTCTGTGAAGTCCAGTTGTGCAAGCCAAGGTATGTGTAGCAGCAGAAAAATGCCCTTGCCCAGAGATCTCAGGAGATGAGTAAGTCTCAGTAATGTATTGTAGCTCAGAGCTACCATACTCCCATCGTGTCTGCAGGTTCCCTGGTTTAGGAGAGTGTATCTCAGTGCCAGGGAGGGTTGGAGCCTGAGGTCACACAAGATGTGCAAAGTCAGTTGAAAGTAACAGCTTCAGCTGCAGGAACGGAGCACTTGTGCAGGGGAGGCACTGCTCTGGGGGCAGAAAGCCCCTGGCTAGGTGCACGAGTCAAGCCCCCTGCTCTGGGTAGGATCAGGAGGGGTGGTACAGGAAGAAGTGTCTCTGGGGTGTGGGAGAGCTTTGTGGGGCTGTGTCAGAGGTGCAGGTAATCCCTCTCTGGGAGCCCTTCCATAAAGCTCAAAGAGAGAATCTCCTTGGGGCTCAGCACACTGAAACAATGATAGCTTTTGGGTACTACTGGGTATTCTTCAAGGCAATCCATCATCTCATCAGAATACCTGTGGCACCAACTAACTAAATATACATATTAGAGTACTAATACGGAGTTCTGTTCCAGTACTGCTGCTTTGAATCAGAGCAAGTCTTGGAGACTGCACCTGGATGCCAGTCAAATACACCCTGATTCCCCCTTTCAGAAGTGACTTGGAAATGTAGCTCTTATTGAAAGCCTTAAAGAAAATGGAATTCTGATTTTTTTTTGAAAAATAGGCATCTCAAGTGTTTTCCTTTTCTCAACTCATATTCACATGCAAAACCAGCTAATAAAATTTCAGTGGTGTTTATACTATAATTTTATTGGCAGAAGAAAAGTCATCTGTTAAAGCTGAAGCCATCATAAGTCATTAGGTGCTAAGGTACCTGGTGTGTGGTGGAGAAACAGGCTGGCTCTAGTGAAATGCTGCTAGTTTGCCCTTACTCACTCACAGTTCCCTCTGGAGGTTTGACAAGCACAAGTTTTCTCACAATGCACTCTGAGACTGTGCTAAGCTAGCTGCATTTACTTGATCCCAGAAGCTTGTCTCTGTCTGCAGACAAGTGCAGAACCAAAGTGAATCCAGAAGTTTGAGTATGATTCCTGTATTTCTTCCTAGGAAGTCTCAGGAGAAGAGGTGATTGTGTGCACTCGCAGATGTCCCGTGTACGTGCCGTAAATCCAGCATATTCTGAACATGCTGCTGGCCTTGCAGCACCTGGTAATAAACCACAGCAATAAATCAGGTGATCTGCACATGCATAATAAATCTGATGCACCTGAACGCAGCCATACAGGATGGACATGCTGTGCACAAACTGGCCGTTTTCCAGGTCTTCTGGATGTCAAGCTTCTACTATAACTGGCTTGCCTGGGAATCCTGGCGAAACTGCTGACTTTCTTTTTTCAAGTCAGAATTTGTTGGTCTCTTCTCACAAGTCACAACTGACAGGACAAGAGGAAATGGCACCACGTTATGACAGGGGAGGTTTAGGTTGGACATCAGAAAAAACTTCTCTCACAAAAGGTTTATCAAAGACTGGAACAGGCTGCCCAGGGAGGTGGTTGAATCACCATCCCCGGATGTATTTAAAAGCTGTCTAGATATGGTACTTAAGGGTATGGTGTAGTAATGGCCTTGGTAGAGTTAGATAATGGGTGGACTTGATGATCTTAAAGGTCTTTTCCAGACATGGTGATTCTGTGCTTTCCAGGAGGAGTGGGACATACAGGAGGCTAAAGCTGGAGTGTCATTTTTGCACTCTGCCTGGATTCATTCAAGCCACAATACCACCCTGAAAATATAAACCACCCCGCACCCATAAAGGTGCTCTTTCTGTCAACTTAGGTATTTTTTGTGAATTCTACCTTAAATTCTTACAAGTTCAACTCTGTTCTCTAATTTCTTTGCATGGAGGTTTTCTCTGTGTATCAGGAGAATGTTCTCACCACTTCAGGGCATCAGCATCCTGAGTATCCTCTCACTTTCTATCAAAATTTTATTTGCTTTATAGGAGAGCTTTAGTTTATGAATTGTGAGTGCACAAGGGCCTCCTGAGGACAAAGGAGTTCAGGGTGTCTCAGGCAGGGAGACATCTGAACCTGACAGTCTCACATGGTGATTGCACATTGTCCTCCTATATCTGAGCATGTTCAAAAGTGGTGAACTTCAGGACACAGTGGAGATAGTAAAATGGGCCAAGGTTGCTCTCTGCCCTGTAGGCCGACCAGCTCGGCACAGAATATCTCCGTGTGGTGGAAAACAGGGTGGCAAATTGCCTATTTGGAGATGTTTCCTCACCACTTGGCTGTTGGAAATGCTAAGCGTGTACTCACAGGTTTGATTTTTTTTTGTCGGTCCAAGTGGGAGCAGGAACAAGTCCCGTCGAGAAATGGCAGCAGAGGTTTGCAACACTGACCAGATCAAAGCTTCCTTTATCCCCACCTCTGTGTTTGTTTGAGAGGGAATGGACCTCAGCCCTGTAAGACTAGATGATTGATTTTAAAAAAATGCAAACATTATCCTTCTTCACTTTCTTTGGCAAATGAGCCTTCTTTACCATCGTGATACGGGTTGCATAGAAATGAGGCTGGGGACTTCACTGGATTGTAAATTACTGCACTTGTGCTTAAATAAAGAGTATATTTAGAGCAAAAATGCTATCTTCATTTCAATAAGCCAGAAAGTGTTGAAGATACTACTAGACTGTACCGAGTTAGAGTCTTGCATCTCCCGAGGACTTTCTCGAGTGGTTTTCTGTGCCAACTCAGGACACTGCCTTTAAGCTAATTAGCAATTCTGAACAAAGTTGGAGGCAATTCATGTTTTTCTTCAGCTGGCCGACATGCTTATCAAGTCAGCTACCTCCAGTCTGGTACAGCAGGTTGCCAATAGACTTGTCACAATTTATAAAGAGGGTCTGTGGTGGAGATGGAAAGTATAATAAAAACCACATCCACCAACTAAAAGCCTCTTCCTCTTAAGAGTCCAAACGGTGGAAGGCTTTTCTTTTGCAACAGAGATTTCTCAAATCAAACCAACTCATAGAAGAAACATAAATTAGGAAGGAAGCTTTGAGTAGACCTTTAATGAGTCTCCGGCACAGTGAGTAGTGAGGTGTAACACATTCATGAATACGATCTACTTGCAAAGATTCAGCTCTCAGCAATCCAGCAAAAGTAATGCAACCAAATATGGGACGTGTTCGGGTCAAGTCTTTAGTACACGTGATATCGGTCTTTTCCTGATAGGTAAGGACTACACCTGATGCTTTTCTTAGTGTGTGAAACATAGTTTTAACACCAGAAAATTAGCATCAGCCGTATTTTCACTCAAGTGAACAGAAACCGACCTTCTTTTCAAAATGGCAAGATACAGAAAAGGATCTTTGAAAATAACTGTGGACTTGTTAAGCAGAAATAGAGGATGAGGTAGAGCGTGACTATGACATGCTCGGCAGTATTGCAGCTAGAGGGGTAGGAACAGGACCTCAGGGACCTATTTTCTCTAAAGAAAATCACTGGTATCAAAGCATTTCATTCCAAGGACACAGAACATAACAGACACTTCAGAAAAAGGGTGTCAAAATTAATTTTACATAATTCTACTGACAACACTGTATTGCAATACAGTTGATATGGGCCAGATGCATTGAAAGACCTTAGAAAAATGCATTTGGTGATGATAAAACCAAATGATATTATTATTATTAACACTGGGGTTGTATTTACCTCAAGTGACACTCTGATATTTGGCACCAGTTGCACTGAGCGTCTCATCAGTTGGTCTGTAAGCAGTTCAGCTGTGTCCACAGGGATCAATATCTACGTTCATCAGCTTTGTCCCATGTTTTTTCAGGAGGCAAGACTTAAGTATTTTGGTCTCAACATCATGGGAGTAACATCTACTCTTCTCCTCAACCAAAGCCTGTAGGGCTGCGTGGTGCTATACGTGAAGCCCTGCTTCGGTCTTTGGTAGCTCAGGGGGCTCTGCCCAGCTGTGCTGTGTACACATGTGCAAAGCTTCCCAGGGGGATGTGGGCCAGAGGAACCTTTTTGTGGGCACAGGCACCTGACATGCTTAAAAGGAGAGGGGTGGAATCAGACTTACCCGTGAGACTGTATTTTCTAAGCACCCCAGAAAGTCAGTAGGTTACTCATTGTACAGAACTTCATACAATCATGCATCTAAATCTGAAGTCTGTAATCTAAGGTGTGTGATTACTGAGAAAGTCAGTCAGTTAAGGCAAGAGACAATCGTTGTATTGCTTATGAGGAGTGTAGACTTAGGGAGCACAGAAGAATCTTACGTCTCTGGTGTAAAGAAAAAGCAAGCAGCTCTGGAAGGTCAAAGTACAGCAAGCAATCCACAAAGGATGCTTGTTAGCAGGCTGGAGACATGCCTAGGTTGGAAGCTGAATGCGATACTAACGTACTAGCTACCTATCTATCCGAACCACTAAAAATCACTTCTGTTGTATCTGTCATTTAATATGCCTACCGATTGCCACATAAGCCAGAAATTCCTCTGAGTTATTTGGAGACTGGATTTTGGACTAATTCTGTTCGTTGAACCAAGCACTGCAGGTTTGTGCCAGGAGATTAATTTAGCTGGTTGCGTGACACCAAAGCAGATGCTCGCTCCAGCCTTTACGGCTCTTAAGCAAGGTTCAACATAGTGGTTTATGTGCATAGTTTAGGCAGAATTAGCATAGCAAAACTCACAATCCAGAAACCCCACGCAGCCCAACTAGGTATCCAAGATGCCCTTGTTTTCTGGCAGAAGCACACTTAGACATTATCTCCAGCTTTGCTGGTGCACATGCCTAGAGGCAATTTGAGGATTAGCAGACTCCTTAGCACAGTACATAAGGGCCTGGAGAAGTCCAAGATGTGCCGTGACAACGTGCGCTCCATACTCCTTGTACATAACCCATTATACAGCTTTGGGATGAGCAGGGAGGTAAGAGTTGAAACTCATGATTACCCCTTCTTCAGATGAATGCTTCAGCCACTTTCCTTCTGGTCCCATGAACCCTCTATGCCCAGATCCATACTGGGGTCAAGTTCCAGGAAGAACTGTGAAGGGCTTGTCACCCAAAAAAGCTTCTAACCTAGTGCATGTTCCTTGAGTCTGAATCTATGGGTGTGAACCCCATTCTGAGCATATACTTGGATCTGGGCTTCCCATTTTCTTATGCTGGTGTTTTACCCAAAAGGATGTTAGCAAAACAGTGTGCTTGGCTGTATCCTTTGGTTTTCTTTCCAAAGGTGTGCCACAGTTGTCTGACCTAAATGCCTAAGAGGGATGGCACATGGATGGGACTCGGGGTGTGAGTCCTGCTTTCGTGGTGGAGTCTAACCACAGTAAAATCCATAAATCCTCTTCGACATTTTCCTTTAGCAGTCATTGTGCTTGGCTTCCAGTGTAACCTCTGGGTGTGGAGAAGCTGGTTGTTGGGTGCCAGCTTCTCCCCATCCTCAGTACGGCAGCTTTGGCACACAGTGCAGCACTGTGAGATCCATCAAGAGCTGGGTGCCTAATGCTGCACCCAGCTGCACAGATCAGCCCTGGACCCAAGTCTTTTAGAAGAAGGTTTAGATCTTACTGTCATTACATTTAAGTTTAATGTTATCCCACCAGATTAACTGAAGCCAGCTGCTTCTCACTAGCGAGGACTGGTAAATGTTATTTCAGAGGCGACAGGAACATTTGTCCTATCTTTTAGTTCTTCAGAGACAGCATGTTTGTGTGGAAAATATACCCAGTTTTGTCATTAATGCCAAGATGGTCTAAAAAGACAGAAGATAATTCTAATCTTATCTATTTAGAGTATTTCTGGAGAGCCCATTACTGGTGTCTGAGTGACAAATGAAGATCTGGATTGCACCTGCCAGGTATATGCCTGGGGAAAAGGCATGTGCAGCACATAAGGGTAAAGGCATGCGTGTCCTCATGCTCTCATGCAGGAACTATCCTCTCTCCAGTATTTTCTGGCCAGACATACAGTAATTCCTTGTAGGCAGCAAGTCAGATTTCTAAAAGGATATCACTGACTATGGCCTTGCATTTATGTGAGCAAGCAAAATGCATGAGGATGTAAACTGAGTAGCCTGTAGAGGCTGCAGGGTGCTGGCATTGGTATGTGGAAAATTACACACATATGTGCAGTTATTTAACTGAATTTGCTTCTGTAGATTTAAAATGCAGCTAATGTAATGCCCATACCAAGTTCTAGGCATTTCTTTTAAGAATGAGCACTATCACTATATGGTAGAGCAGTCAAAATCAGCAGTTCCTATCGAAATTTGGATTATAGTCTTTATTTGTAATTGGCAACTTCTGTCATACTCCTCAACCTGGGCAGACAGGAGCATGATGCACAATTTCAGCATTAGCAGTAGCAGATGATTTCCCTCCAGAAAGAAGATAGGGTGTCCTGTTCTGTTCTTGTCGGGAAGAACATCTCTATTTGTTCCTGCTGCACTTGCTCATTCCTTGACGCCTCTCACACCAAACACCACCAAGCAAACATTATGAGAGTTCACACCCAAGGCTTCATCTGTTCCCCTGCAACCACCTCTGGGCTAGTTGCAGTGGAGCCTTTAGCTGGTGCGACTTTCTGCTCCCTCTCTGTCTTTTACATAAGCTCCATTGACCACGAAGGGGTAGGACCCAATCTAGGACTACGCTGCGGTGATCAGATGTGGCCATAGGGTAAAAAAAGGATGTGATCTACAGGATTCCCTTTGTGTGACAGAGCGTGGGAATGTGATAGTGAGAAATGAGGGTTGCTTAAGCCCAGGCCACCACGTAACCTCAGAGAGGCTGGCAACATGCCTTCCTTAAAGGAGATGCTGACAGCTCCTCACAGCAAATGAGCTCAGCTCCTCTCCTGCTGCCCCTGACCATGCAGGAATGGCATGGTTACAGAGAGGGGTTTATTCAGGGGAAGGAGAAAGAAAAGAGGCTCCCCACGCCCTTCAGGATGCTGGCAAGTATCACTTGTCTGACAACCAGAGAAAATGGGGGAGTGAAGGCGACTTCAGAGTTTACACCTCATCTCTATTCTCCTCAGGTTCAAGAGCGGGAGGATGGATGCCCGCAGAATCTTAGTCACCCCTCATGTCCCTCGACTATTTGGCCCTGGCAAAAATGGGAGTTTCAGGAGCGTGGTGGCTGAAGCTCAGGGGAGAATCTTGCCCATTGCTGCTGTGCTGCAGCATGTCCAGCATCCCCCACCCCCAATATTCCGTGTTTTCTCATCAGTGAGAAGCAGGTAGGGAGCTGGGGAGCAGCAGAGCTTCCTCCTGGAGCTTTGCACTGTCAGCTTAGTACAGCAGCCTTCTTTTGCTGGTCGTGTCTGGTCTGAGTACGAAGCAAAATAGGGAGTGTGGCTGTTAGCATCTCTCCTCCCTAGACCCCAGCCTGCATTCACGGACGCCGGTTATTTCTGGAACTGGGTACAGTGCAACGTGTATACATTAGCAAAATCAAGTCCTTATGCTGTTCAGGAAAATTTGGCTCTGAACTGGATAGCTAAAAAAGCTATCTGTCTGAGCTACTTAGAATACTGCACAGGTTTTTTTTTTGTTTTTGGTTTTTTTTTTTTTTTGCCAGCTGAATAAAACCAATAGCATTTCTATGAACAGAAAGCCTTTGACAACAGTCTTTGAATTATGAGTGGCAAGAACCATCCTTTCCATTTTTAACTTCTAACCCATGATGTATAACGTAGCTCTCATTTGAGGATAAGAGGTTAGTATCTTATTGACTTGGCTTTAAATTGCATTTCATTGTATTAAAGTGTATCTGTCATTTATTTTTTTTTTCCAGTGGAGCAACATATACTGTAATGTATGAAATATTTGACTTTCATATAACTGTAAGGCTAGACTTTGGAAAACATTCAGCTACAAAGCTCAGATGGTATCTAGTGAAAACGTCCCAGAAAATTATGATTTTACAATTACCTTATTGGTAGTTTGATTTTAATGTAGTTTTGCTGATAGCTACCTTTGTACTTAAGGATTGTAAATTAATTAGACATACTGCTTCATCTACTCAGGAGGCAGGAGAAGAGCTGAGCTAATAGCTATGGGAGTGCTGTACCAATTTGAGACTGAGGCTAAAATGACATGATAGAGGGAGAGGATAGTCCTCTCCCAAGGTTGTCACTCCTGGTCACATTTTAATGTGAATTTATTGGACTGAAAGAGGTTAAAGAGGTAATTCTGCGCAAGAAGAGAGAAATTTCTAACATAAAATGGAACTCATCAATAGCTCTGATGTCTATGGGGAGTTGTCAGATTCCATAATATTAACCATGTAATTAACAGGATATATAAAGTGATGTGCTTTCAAATAATTTATATTTCAGATGCCTTTCAATGTGCTAATAATACCTCGTCTTTTTTTCCTCCAGTCTCTGGGAATCGCTGCATTCCTGTGTTTTTCCCCCTTGTCTGTATAAAAACCCTTCACATCTATCAGAGAGTTCTAACTAGTGCTTGTTCCCAAGGGTGACTTAATGGACAAAGTATGGATAAATCCACATGACAAATCCACTTTACAATATGGCACAGCTGGCATTCTCTGCTCAAGTTCAGCTCGCAAATAAACTTGTATGGAAACTGCATTGATGCAGAGTGCAGGTCAGTGCATATTGCTTCCTTGTGTCCTGGAAATGACCTCTCATAGGGTGATGGTGATGCACCAACTTTTGCATCTCCCTATCAGGCAAGTCGTGGTGTGAGAGGTCATTTGCAGAGCACTTTGCAAGATAGAGTGTGCTTGTTGTTGGCATTTTTGTTGCTCTTCAAAACATCCTTTTTTTTTTTTTTTTTTGTCTTTAGTTATTGTGCTTTGAATATTTATAGGGTCTAATTGACAATTGTTAGAACTCAGTCTTATTAGTATTTTAAAAAAATATTATTATTGTTATTTT